>OMLF01003093.1:12671-23820 GCA_900302615.1 Holocentrus rufus | reverse complement strand
CCCACACACACACCACACCCCCCCCCCCCCCCCCCACCTCCGCACCTACACACACACACACACACTCACCCTCTCACACCTCCCACCACCTCCCACCACTCTCCACACACAAGACGCACACGCAATTTATTTGCAGGCATTGTTGTCAAAAATATTTCATAAGGGCTGAGGGAAAACTAAAAACCGCCATGACATAGAGACTTGTAGTAGTGGTGGTTGTATGTCATATCGTATATTCAATCTCCTAAGGCAACATCATATTCCTATAGGATAAAACTGATTAGTGCATAACTTACAGTTTTTCTGTTGAACAGCATTCTTTGTTGATTGATCATAGAATCGCCATAGTTAAAGGAAAAGAAGAATAGCCTGAAGTATTAACCAGGGAAAAGATCCCAGTTTACAGTGAGGAAGAGGGGAGAGGAAGCAACAGTTCAGCACAGCCTCCGCATCCTGTCGGTGCGGCGCTGAATGGCATGGCGCTGTCCACGGTGCTGAAATGCGGAGAAGCACAGAGCCACTACAGCGTGCACCTGTGCTGGCAGGGCGAATTACTTAGATCTGTTTTCTCTCCGCCTCTGATAATGCATAATGCGTCGTTGAATGTTTCTTTGTCTACACTTAAACTTCACTGTTTACATCCTGCAGATCATAGCCATGCTACAGGCCTACTATATTTACAGGTATAGCCTAGCCTTGGTGTTACTCGTGACACCATATTGGATGTTCTCTTGTTTTTGTTTATTTATTGTGCCTATTTTGTAATTGTAAAATATTTCACACTGAAATGATCAGTGAAGCTGAGCTGTCTGTCAGTAGCCAGTAGGGCTTTCTTTCTTTTCTCCAGTGTCATTTTAATGGGCTCAGACTAAAGAGGAAACACTTGGAAACCACCTCATCAATCCTTAATGTCTTTCTTAGAATCGCTTCTTGTTTGCCATCTTTTTTCTTGGTTGGGTTTTCAATGGAAATAATAACTTTGTAAATTTCTTATGGTATACGAACACAGGCCTGGATTGCATGTGAAGCTGCCTCCATCCAGTAACCATGAAAGGGTTTAACTCTCCGAATTCAACAAGTATTTTTGTTCATTCCCAGCCTAATTTCAAATGAGCCAGATGGTTCTCTCTCACATTAGCAGCAATATTGAGGAAATTGCTTTACAGTTAGCTATTGCAAAGAGCTCTTACGGTAAGTCATCTCTGTATCAGAGTGCACCCTCCCCCCATGAGAGAGTGAAACAATTCAGCTGGCTTTATCTGTGGCCACATGGACATCGCCCAGACACAAACTACTGTAGTGGTACACAAGATAAAAGAGCAAACTAGGCCACCATTATCTGAGATGGATGCTTACAGGATCAAATGTATTCATGACACAACAAAAGATAGAGCTAATGTTCAAATGTGAGTAGGATTAGAGAGATTAATGTAGTCTAAAGTAACATTTTGTCATGGTTTTAACCATAATTTTAACCCTTGATCCCATCCCCAGTGGAAAGTTGTTAAAATACAACCGGGTGAGCACTCGCAGGATTCATCCTAGGGATTAGATTATCTTGTCACTGCACACAAAATTCATTATTAGTTTGTGCACAGTTGTTTATGTGTTCATATGCACATTAACTCAATGTCTGTATGTACTCATTGTGTGTTTGTGTGTGTGTGATGGTTATGTAAATGGTAATTAAAAAAAGATGATGAAAGTTAAGGGCATCATCATGCCGTCACACAGACTCCCCTGCAGATGGGTGGCATGCTTAGTCCACTGTGACACTGATTTGGAATCAGGTCTGGCAAAATGCTCCTCCGCCTCTTTGGCAGAAATCATTAGGTTAGCAAGAACTCAGTGCAGTAATGTGTCTGAGTAAGTGAGTCTGCATTCAAGTCGTGCTGAACAACATGACTCAGTGGGCGAAGCACAAAGACTGTTGTGTAATTTTTAACTTTGCCATACAAGGATCTGGGGCAGGACTACTCAAGCCAGGAAAGCAGGACCTCGAGGGTGTGCAGCATACTCACATTGCATTACTGGAGTGGCTGAAGGACACGATCAGTAAGGAACTCAGTAAAACCAGAATCACCTGCCGTACCAGTCGTGATTTGGTCTGGGACTAAAAGGACTTTGGAAACATAAGAAGATTGGATGCTGTGGTTTAGATGACCGCCGCATCTCCGATATCTTCTTTAATAAAAATGTTCCTCAATATAGCAATGCCTTCAGTACAGTGTTGTTTTGAAAAGACAACAGACCACTTTATGAACCACAATCATGTTTACTGTTACTGGCAGAGTTTTTTTTTTTTTTTTGGTGTCTGCTGCCCTTTACT
Organism: Holocentrus rufus; assembly: GCA_900302615.1. NCBI lineage: Eukaryota > Metazoa > Chordata > Actinopteri > Holocentriformes > Holocentridae > Holocentrus > Holocentrus rufus. Next base: position 21,491 of record OMLF01003093.1, on the reverse strand, counting down.
CTGCAGTATGTCTCCCCTCTGTGGGCCATAGTACAGTAAGGTACAGTGTGTCTCTCTCTGCCCCTCTACAGCAAGTTCATTTGGCCATGTGGGCTTTCTGTTTTGTGCTGAATCACATTACCTACCAATAAGATTATTTTCTAAACATGAAAAGATGTATTAATCAACAATTTCATCAAATATCCCTTTCATTTGGTATAGATCATGATTGTTGAAGCCGATACTGGGTTCACTTCATCTGCAGTAAGACAAACATATGATGCAAACGTAATTTTATATAATTTTTTTAGACAAATCGTTCTTTACATGTTGCATGTAGCTTGATTGTGAAAATACTAACATAAATTTCTTTTAACATTTCTTTTATTTGGACAGTAGGACATTGAATAGGGTAAACAAGAAATACAGGAGAAAGTGAGAGAAAGATGAGTGGTCAATTAGGTCAAAAGTAAGAGTGTCAAAAGTGCATGTTGTGTCCCATAGCCTGCTCTCACATGGAGGAAACAGAGTACATTTTAGAATAATTTTTAGTTTTCTTGGCACTGATAGTAGTACTGCAGAGAGCAGATGCATAGTAAACGTGACTGGAGGAAATTTAAAAGTCAATATAGTATCACACTTTGCTAATGTGATGAAAGTATGTGCTTGTGATGCAAGACAAACCTCTCAACATAGACGAAGTGCGCGTGATACTACAACCTCTCTGTAGAGAGCACTGAAGTACATCATCTGCCTACAATCATAACATACTGTCATGTGGATTCATACAAACTGCTGCTTTTTTGTAGGCAGAAGTTGTTAAATGAGAGCATATATTATATATATTATATATTATGTTAAAGTTATATTTGACTTGTTGACAGTATATGGTTGACATATACTGCATAATTATGAAGGCTTAGAGTTATTCAATCTGTTGGATTTAATCTAACCACCCTGCAAGACTCTCCATGTTAAGTCAATTAGTCTCATATTCAGGGTTAAAATCTTGTTTCCAATGTTAATCTACTTTATTCCAGAATTTTCTTCTATCAAGTGTCATTTTCTTGATACTAGTTGGCTGATTTGCCTTATTATGCCTTGTTTCAACATATTTATGCTTGTTTCCAGAATAAGTGAATCTGTATTGGAAAACAAGTGGGATTATTTCATACCACTGTCACATTTTTTTTCACTCGATTTAAGAAAAGAAAGATTTTAAGACTGAACAAGAGACTAAATGACTTGTTAAGATGGAGATTTCTTGGTGAGCACACTGTTGGATTTAGGATTAGCTCTTTTTATGGCTGTAGCTTCTACTAGTTATGCTTGGATTACTATCTCTGCACCTTAATTTATTATTTCATAAAAACGCTGCCTTTGTATTTTTTATCTGAGAAATGATCTAGCTATCTGCACGGGCTTGTTTTTGTTCTGTACTCACTTGCTGATGTTGATAATTATTCCTGAAAAGGCATAAATGCATCGGTGCTGCCAAGATGAATTATTCATGCCATCATCATTGTCACTTTGCTTTCTAACTGTGATCGAACTCTACAGTCAGGGTAATCATGAAACTCCTCATCACACTGATGTGCAATATAAGGCTGCGACTTTGGGGAACCTCATATATACTGTAAAAGCTGTGTTCTCAGGCTTTTGATGAACTCAGATGTTACACAATAGTGTGGCCATACGAAACTGTATGAACTGTGGATGCAAAGGCACACAGAGACAATGTAGATGGAAATTCTGTGCCTGAGTGTATTCATTAGCTTATTGCCAATATTTGCCTATTCTTCTGCTTGTCTCATCGGTCCTTCCAACATCCTACGTTCAACATGTTGAAGGCCAAAGATGAATTTGTTGGAGTGTGTTTTACAGATATACTAAGGATTTGAAGCTTTAGGCATAATGAAGCAGTGAGTGTTCGCACAGCTTGGAGGGTTTGTGAGGGAGGACTATGAAAATATGAGCCTGTGTGATGTATCCACCTCTCTCAATATATGACAATCTCATCTTGTTCTGACGTGGCCTCTGCTGAAGAGTTTTCTAATGGTGTGAGTGCAGGTTTTTGCAATTCAAATGAAACAGACAACATTAAAGAACAGGACACTCAAACAGAGAATATTTAGCCCTGGCTGGAAAGCGGCCTGAAGCGGACTAAAAAGGTGACAAGGTGACTCTTTAAGTCTATCCATCTCTTTCCCTCTAATATATGCCTAATAGGCTCAATTTGAACCCTGGTGTCATGCAGCATCCATAAGCTTGCCATTTTAAAATGCCCAGATCACTGCAGCAGTTACAGTGAAGAAAGCCCTCCAGTTTGTAGATGATCTGTTGCCATAGTTACCCTAGCAGAGGAACTGAGCACCCGTTTCCCTCAAACAGGCAACAGAGACGAGGCCCGAGCCCCTCCCTCTCTTCCTCCCCCTCACTGGGTCCCCTGGCTAGTTCATTAGCATAATGATTCACACCAAACTCTCCTTGAAGGGCCACCATTTGTAGGTTTTTGAATTGTCAATGGAGCCCCGTCATTATCAAACAAATTTATCAGTTTTGAGGCTTGTATACATTACATTGCTTATGCTGCCAAGGTGCAATGCTGCTCAAGTAAAAAGAGCATCAATTAGCGGCTTCAGAGGCCATATGTTACAGCGAAGGTCCTAACTGTGACATCTCTCCCCTGAAGAATCATCATGTCCTTAATCAGGTTTTGAGTCACAGGATGTTTCAGTTACAGTCAAAGGCTTTGACTTCACGATGCCACGAAAGATGCATAGAAGATTTATGCTAATGCTGACTTATGATAGAGAAGCGTTTAGCCAAACTACTTAGCAGTTTGTGTGGGCACTATTTTTGGAGACAGTGCAATTAATTTAACATTGCACTAAAATCAGGACTGCTTAAGAATTAATTGCCTATTAAAATGACTACCCACTTCAGGGTGGGAGCTTGTTTACAGTTGGCTAAGCAGTGGGTCCTGTGCGACACTGTGTTTAGATGTTTACATTAAACAGCTTTTTTTTTTTCAAAAGCTGCCCTGCTACAACCCAAAAACACATACTGTGAGGAAACATGACATTGTTGGGGATGCACCTTGCTTAATTAGAGGTCACAAGGATGAAACAAACAGAAGAGATGCTCATCCTTAACCTGAAGCTAATTTCTGCTTTCAAGGGTCAACACTTACATAAGACTACAGTAAAATAAAACATTATGAACTGCTGTTTCATGGATTTGTGTCTTCTCTTTCTCTACACAGTGATCTGCAACTTCCGGTCGTCGGTATGTCAGGCCCTGGTCCTGGAGATTGGGGAAACAGTACAGATCCTGGAGAAGAGTGAAGGTAAAAGCAGACAGTTCCTCTGTAGTAACACAGACTAATGATGAGTAAAAGCGCAATTAGAGCTCCACTAGGCTGGAAGATGCAAGGTAAAATGAGCACTACTATCATGTGGTGGTCACTTTGAAGTGCCACGGCATAATGATGAAGTCCCTGGATGACTTTTTAATAATCATTTTGATGTTCCTTTAGGTTGGTACAGAGGCTTTTCCACCAAGAAGCCTTCTATCAAGGTAATAATGCCGGCATGTGCATGTTACTCGTTTTGCAGCGTCTTGATCGCTATACGCTTTGTGGTCATTACAGCCGAGTGCATCAAAATACAACACTAGACTCTCTATTAGATGCACAAGGCTGAGAGAAGAACAATAGTGTGGAGGAAGGACAAGTGACAAGTGTGTGTTGCATTTCTTCCACATAAGACTGTTCCTGATTACATAATTCTTTCAGGCGACCAATATTCTTACGATTCCCTCAACTAAGAGCCAATCAAAAGATCTTTAAAATTAGTTGCTCTACATTAGTGCAATGCAGAAATAGAAAGTGATCTCTTTACAATAAGCCCAAAACATTTCTATGCATGATAGTGTGATGCCAGAGATATGTGTGTGTATAATTGACCTAGAAATAACATAAATCAACTGATTGACTGATTGAGCCCAGATTTTATAAGAATAAAGATAGAATGATCACCCAGCCTATATTTCAAGCGTTGCATGCCATGCAAGAAGGCAAAGTCTTTACCAAGGTGCTCTGACTTCACTGCTGACATTCCTCCATAATGCCTGCTTCATGTAGGCTTATCACAAATTATTTATAACATGTTTTGCGGCTAAATTGCTATATGCTATATATATACTTTGTGTCAGAGGAATTCATCATGCAAAAACACCAAATGCAGTGTCAGAAAAAATAACAACACAACCTTAAAGAAAATATCTCTTAAAGGAAACATGCATGTATAAAACTAAATTAGAGTAAATCAAATTACAAGGAAAAGGGGAAAATTTTTGAATTGGCTGTACGTGCAATATAAACATACACAACACAGGCCATCTCTATCAGTTATTTTAAATTGTAGGATGTCATTGATTATAAGCTTTTCAGCTAATCACAGCATCCTAGAAATCCATTTTTTCTGAGGGCATGCAGTAAACTGCTTTACTGCTGATCCACCCCCAAGAAAAATGACATGAAAATTCAAATAGTGTTTTCTTTTCAGCCAGCAGATGGTGCAATGAATGGTCTGGCAGCCACTCATTACAGAGCAAGCTATTTTTTATATATTTTTTTTAAATATAAAATGCCAATCTACAGTGACAGTTGCTGTCCCAGTGCAGGATAGATGCAGGGTGGTGGACTTGAACCACTTGTTGTGGATCTGTATCAGTGATTGAAGCAGAGAGAAAGTTAGGACAGAAGGTGGAACAGAGGGACTGTTATCAAACCTCCCAGTTCCCTTCAGACAATCTGTTCATGCTATTGTTTCTACTTGCAGCATAATTTTAAACAGGCTTAGAAATCCTCTGCATGAGGCTCAGTGAGCAGAGGCCATACAGGACCACAGGTACCAAACTCTGTGCAGTGTACCACCATCACTGCTGACAGAGATCAATACACTGCACTGCAGTAAATGGTTATTATATATTACTGACACATCTGCTACCCATAGAATTGATTGTCCAGTAAAGTATGTTTATGACAGTCTCGGTCCACTGTCCCTGACGTCCTGTACCTGAACAGTCTGGAGAGTCATCATGTAAAGTTGCAGAACAAAGATGCAAAGCCGGTGTACCTGAAACGTCAGTCGTTGAATTGTTATGCGAGGCTGCTGGCATGTTTGAGAGAAAGCAATAAAACTGTCCAATCCTGGCAAATGTAGGTGTTAGTGGCTACATGTTGTCCTGCTCTACTCTCATCAGCTATTTACAGTTCCTACTAACATGCCTCCATTTTGTTATGTACTCTACTGCCTACATTCATTCGCCCCCATACTCTCTCTGTGCAGCGAGAATTAGTTATGCTCACTGTGGCCAATTCATCACATCTGGCAGATTAGAATAAGAAAGATGAACTGCAAGGGTGGCAGTTGGCACCACTCGGTCTCTAATGCCCTTCCCTGCTAAGCCAAGCCACAATTAGGGCTACTGCACATGGCTTTGCCTCTCATCTCTGTGGTGGTGTGTGCAAACAGTACGGGCTTCACATCTGTTTTTGTTTTGCATGGCAGAAAAGGTGAACTAAAGGCAACCCAGAAATTAGGCCAATCACAGGGATGCATTTCGCACTTTCATGAACATAGGATGTGATGCCAGCCATTTTTAGAGACTTTGGTGATTGTGATTGACATGTGAGGGTGTGAAATCTTGTTGTTCTTCACAAAACAAGCATTCAGCACTGTTTTGGTTGTCTGAATCATAATCAGAATTTACTGGCCAAACATGGCTCTACACCACTGATCTGTAATAAAAACTGGACTGCTGATGACGTAATAAAAAGTGAAGCCACTGTGACAACATATTGCTACGCTCAAATTTGTAAAACTTTATAACAGAGGCGTTATAATCTCTAAATCTATAATCTCTATAAACTCAGTTGAAGTTTTCTCCTTTAAATGACTTCCCATTCATGATACAGACAATCTGTCAGCTATGAGCATTAGTGAAGGGAAAAAAAATACATGTTAGATTTTTAGTTTTATTATTAACAGACTGGTAACACTTGTCTAAGATATACGTTTATAAGTACTAAGTGAGCTCACTGGCTGTTAGCCTAGCTGCAAAGTTAACACTATGCTAGATGGCAAGATTGTTAACAAAAGATTCAGACAATCTGCACCCTTTATCAGATATTGTTATAAATATTGATAGATGATAACCAGTATATTATAGATCAATGTTCTACACATACAAGGAATATGACTCCAGTTTCCAGTGACTTACTGTATTTACTTAAAGCGAAAAGTGACAACAACAGAAGTGCAAATACAGCAAAAACAGTAGTGCTGAACACGTGCATAGTATAAATATATATGGAATACGAGGTATATGGCATATATGAATAGTTATTCCACAATGTACATGAGTTAGAGTATGCATGAGTGCTGACTATGGATATATACAACTATTAATTATGGATAGCTATTGCACTATGAGCACGCAACAGAGAAACAGCTGTTACATTATACTAGCTAATAATATATACACAACAGAGGGTTTGTGTGTCATTTGTGTGTTGAAAAAGATGATTAAGTATGAATATAATCCCTGCACACTCTTCTCTAACATCTTCATTCCTTCTGTCCCTAGGGTATTTTTCCAACCACCTATGTCCACTTGAAGAAATCCACAGTGACCAACAGAGGGTATGTCTCAACTTGAATGATAATATGGTCTTTCGCTGAGCATGTCCAGCATAATCTAACCACTTCCTCTGTTTCCTTTCATCTTTTAAGACAATAATATCCATAGCAGATAACGTCAGCTTGATGTTATGGTATCAGTGATAAGACCATGGTGTACAAACAAGGTGTCCTAGGGCTCCACTGAGGTATTTCAGGGTGTCCACCAATATTTTAAGACTTTACAGTGTACATGATTTAACACCGTCCTCCACCATGCATTTATTTGGCAATGTTAGAGTGATAGATTTGGATTTCATTTGGATTAAAATCAGTTCTCTGCCAAATGAATTCACTGGTTGAAGGAGCTCATAAGAGTTAGCCTGATTTTCTTGGATGATCTATTTTAGTTCCACAAAGAAGGTACTGTGACCTCTGGGAATGACACAGACAAAAACAGCTGTGTCAGACTTCCTGGAATCTAACACTGCAAGGCAGCTATAAGAGAACAAAACATGTCTTTGCAAAATTGGGCTCTCCTCAGTGCAAAAAAAAAAAAAAAAAAAAAAATACAGAGAGACCTGACTCTGCCGGTCGGCTTCATGACCTCTGTTGCCCCATGCAAGACAGCTTATAATGTTTGTTGTAGATGTATTTATCATTAAGTAGATTCATTAATAAAAAAAAAAAAAACTGTGAAAGAAAGTATAAAGGAAGGTGGAGAGCTTAGTATTACTGTTCCTCAGTTCCATTAGTGTTTCTCAGTTATACCGCTACAAGACACAGAGATATTGGAGGCTATGAAAATAAATGAATAAATAAATAAACAAATAAATAAATAAACAAACAAAATAAAGGGATAGTTCCGAATTTTTGACATAAGGTTGTGTTAAGGGATAATCCATGATGAGGTGGTATTCTTTTGAAAAATAATGACCGCAGCGGAGGCAAAGAGCCTCATTATTTATTGATAGAAGACCACCTCATAGTGGGGTCTGGCTTATTACAGCTGTATGTCAATCATTATCAGCTATACATCATATCATTTACAGCTATATGCTTCAGTTAAGAAAAAATTGAGGTTAACATTCTTAGTGTCTTTTTGACACTGGATGTTGCAAGTCAGCAACTGAACTGACCTCTTGCTGTAGATGTAGCTCGTTTGCTAACATTAGCATGCAACACATATGGCAGCAAGGTTTCATGAGGCGCATTCATTTGGAATGAACAGGTATGGTGATGAGGTCACAGCTTGACAACAGTCTGGACAATGTTCTTTTATTCAGAAATAATTGATTGCAGATGCCTTAATTCACCAATCAGAAACAAGTATTCAACATAGCTGTGTAATAATGACCAACAGTGCTACTATTGTGACCACCTAAGTTTCTCCAGCAGAATACACCATACTTTGCATATTCTGGTTTGTGTATCCAGTGTTTAGCAATACTAGCGTTCTTCAACAAACAAAATAGTTCCAACATATGGAGGTCTTTTTGAGCACTATGAAGCAGTGAAAATTCACAAAATATATTGTATTCTGTTTTGCATATTTTTTAGCTGTATTTGTTGTGGTTTAAAATATTTTCTCTCAGTTGCCCCTGTTTGCCGCTGCAGCAGTTGTTGTTCCTCCAAGCCGAGGTTGGTCAGTAGACCTCCAACAAGAGGGCTTACTGCCTGAGGTTATGTCCACACAGCCGTAGCACAATTGGTCAGGAAGTCATGCAAACTTATAGGTTGAAAATTCCCAACTATCCCTTTAAGTTTCCCGATGTTCTGCCGGTCTGGACCATTGGCTCATGTAATCTGATGAAGCTGATGAAGCTCCTTCTCCCTCATTATCCAGGAGTGTGATACAGTTCCATCAACTGATCAATGTCGGTGGATGTATATCTGTGCCTTCTTGGTCTGTAGTTTCCCCTCATCACTGATTTGTGAGGATCCATTCTTAAATAGAATTAACACTGGACTGCCAATGACCTGCATGCGCATAATCTCTCCCTCTCTCTCTCTCTCTCTCTCTCTCTCTCTTTCTCCCTCTCTCTCTCTCCCTCTTCTTAAGTTTTTTAAGAAAAGGGAATTCTCCCCCTTCATTTGAGCGGGTGAAAGACAGGGGTGGAAGGAAGAGTGAAACAAAAGGGGAGAAGAAAGAGGA
>OMLF01003092.1:5168-19733 GCA_900302615.1 Holocentrus rufus | reverse complement strand
TATATACCTTATTGGTAGCACTTCGTGGTTAGTAGATTTGCAACAAAACAACAAAATTGCACATTTATTCTAGCAGTATGCTATCATGCAGTAAATTGTTACAATGAGTTATTGAGTTATTGTTACAGTGAATCGCTGGTTGGTACCTTGTCTTTGATCTTTCGCCACGGCAACTGACCAACGGCAAACTCCACCAACATGTAAAACAATGACCATAGGTCGTCATGGCGACCCATTTCCTGGAAGAACAGAGCAGTCCTTGGTTAGCTAAAGCATACATGTGTGGTGAAACCTGCTTTATTTAAATGCAGTGTGAAGTTATAGTGAATTTTGACTCTTAATGTTTGGTCCAATAATGTACTTTTCTTCAAGCTGCATATATAAACTTTCTGTTGCTGCACTGCACAGCCCATACAGCTTATACAGAAGACATTCAACTTTTTGTATTGAATTGTTGGTTTATGTTTAAATTAAACAGAAAGAACCTGAATTCAAGCCAAACTGTTTTCCAGCCAAACTTTGATATAAAACTGAACTGAACTGTGAAAACCATGAACTGTACTGACTGCTACTGACTGACTTGTGAAGTCCATCTGGCCTACAGTCTGTTCTAAACACCGGACTGTTGTCGCTGTTTGCCTTAAGACCTTACAAGAATATTTCCATAGTTCATCAGGTTGAAACAGAGTTGTTCAAAGTAATGTATCAGCTGTCATCCTGACCTTGTTTTTATGAGCGTTGACCGAGGCGTAGCGGACTGTCCCTCTGAACCCGGCCACCGTTCTCGGCTGAACAGAAAAAGACCAGTTAGTCAACAGCTGATTTAATACTGTGCCAAAATACAACTAACTCATTGTTGGAGATTATATATCTGAATTACGTAATGGTGGTGCAACAAAAAGTAGAACAAAATTATAAAATTTGGTATAATTTACACCCTGTTTACAAAAAAGCATTTCAAAATCTTAGGCACCAAACTGTCCTTGAGGTAATGATTTTCAACTAAAATCGTTATGGTCTGATGAAGAGCATCTCTCTTAAAATCCCACATTAAGTTCAAGTTCAAATTTGTCGTTCAACCATATACATACAGCTGAACGAAATGTCGTTTCTCATGGGCCCAAGGCACTACTACACAATAAGTAAAATAGGATATAAATAAAAATAGAAAAATGTAAAAAAAAAAAGGTTTGCTGTAGGTAGTACTGTATAAAATATTTAATAAATTATGTATTTACATGCCTGTATCTAAACCAATGTAACCATGGTGAACTGTTAAGTATATTTTGACAGTATATTATGCAGTAAATATGGAGAGGTGTAGTCCAAGTTTCAGGTGTGTGTGTGTGTGTGTGTGTGTGTGTGTGTGTTTGTGTGTGTGTGCATGGGAATGATGCTGATGCTGATGCTGCGGAACCTTCTGCCTGATGGCAGAGGGGCAAACAGGCTATGTGAGGGGTAGGAGGGGTCCTTCACTATGGCAGAGACTCTGTGTGCACAGCGCCTCTGGAAAATGTCCTGGATGGTGGGAAGAGAGACTCCAATGATTTTCTCAGTTGTCCTCACTATGCGTTGCAGGGTCTTTCATTCTGATGCTTTGCAATTCCCAAACCACAGGGTGATGCAGCTGGCCAGGATGCTCTCCACAGTGCCTCTATAGAAGGAGGTGAAAATGAATCTCTGCATTGCTGTGCCTTCTTGGCTGCAGAGTTGATGTTGAGAGACCAGGTGAGGTTGTCACAGATGTGCAAACCAAGAAACTTGGTGGTCCTGATTCTCTCCACTGTGGAGCCACTAAGAAGCAGTGGAGAGTGGTCAGCCGGCGTCCTCCTGAAATCAACAACCATCTCCTTTGTTTTGTCTACATTGAGAGATAGGTTGTTGTTTTTGCACCAGCTCACCAGTTGCTCCACCTCCTCTCTGTATGATGTTTCATCATTGTTGCTGATGAGTCCCACCACTGTCATGTCATCAGCCAACTTAATGATGTAGTTGGATTCAAACTTTCAAGCAGAACAGTCGCGGGTGAGCATCGTGAACAACAGTGAGCCTAGCACGCAGCCTTGGGGGGCACCTGTGTTCAGCGTGATGGTACCTGATGTTCTACCGCCGATGCATTCTGTCTACAGCCTCTCTGTCATGAAGTCCAGAATCCAGTTGCAGAGGGAGGTGTTCAAACCCAGCGGGGAAAGTTTCTCTGCCAGCTTCTGGGGGTTGATTGTGTTAAATGCTGAACTGAAGTCAATGAACAGCATTGCCCTTAGTACCCAGGTGGTATAGGGCCGAGTGCAAGGTGTAGGAGATGGCGTCGTCAGTGAAACGGTTGGGACGATATGCAAACTGGAGAGTGAGGTGGGAAGGGCGGATTTGATGTGTCTCATGACTAGCTGCTCGAAGCACTTCATCATGATAGGAGTCACTGCTACAGGGTGGTAGTCATTGAGACATGTTACAGCTGACTTCTTTGGCACTGGATTGATGATTGTCTTTTTGAGGCTCACAGGGATGACAGCCTGGCTCAGGGAGAACTTGTAAATATCTGTGAGGATGTCTGCCAGCTGGTTAGCACATTCCCTGAACACACACCCAGGTATGTCATCAGGCCCTGCTGCTTTGCATTGGTTGACTCTGGATATAATCCTCCTCACGTCAGCTGAATCCAGCCAGAGAGCCTGGTCCTCAGAGGGAGGAGGGGTCTTACTCGTTGGTGTGTCGTTTAGAGCTTCAAACCGCGCATAGAAGTCATTAAGTGTGTCAGGGAGGTGGGCACTGTTGTTGGCCTTGTATTCTGTTAAGGACTGGATGCCCTGCCACATGCGCCTTGCGTCCCTGGTATTACAGAGTTGATTTTGAATCTTGTGTGCATACTGCCGTTTTGCTTTCCTGATGGCGTGGGAAAAATGAGCCACTGAGATCTGAGAGCCACTCCGTCCCCTTATCTGAAGGCGGTGTCACGTTCTCAGCAGGGCCTGGACCTCAGCTGTCAGCCACAGCTTCTGGTTGGCGCGTGTGGTCTTCAAAACAGTGATATCCTCAGTATACATCTCTATCTATCCTGTCACGGAGTCTGTGTACTCCTCTACACGTGTGCTGGTCATTCAGGTAGCTGCCTCCCTGAACATGTTCCAGTCTGTGCTCTCAAAGCAGTCTCTTCTGATGGTCCTGTGCACTGACCTGGAGTGTATCAGCAGTGGTCTGTATGCCAGGAGTAGCATAAGAGATAAGTGATCTTAGTAACCAAGGTGGGGGCGGGGAATTGCCTTGTATGCCTCGTGGATATTTGTGTACACCAAGTCCAGCATATTTTCCCCCCCAGTCCACATGCTGATAGAACTTGGGCAGTACAGTCTTTAGGTTGGCATGGTTGAAGCCCCCAGCAACAATGAAGAAGCCTTCAGGATGGGCTGTTTGTTGCTTGCTGATGGTGCTGTAGAGCTCATGCAGTGCCTCATTAACACTAGTGCTGGGGGGAATGTACATACAATTCCATCAGCAAATACAACGGCCTGCACTTCACCGCTAAAGCTGCGATGAGCAGTGGATTCCAACTAATGTGGCGTTCACACACCAGTCATTGTTTATATGGACACAGCCTACCATCCAGGTGTTACCGGAGGTCTCTGAATTCCTGTCCAAGCAGATCGATGTTAGCCCCTGTAAATGGATGGCTGTGTCAGGGATGTTGCCATGCAGCCACATGGGTAGTAATAAAAAATGAATGGACAGTATGCAGAGCTTATTTTTTATGATACTTCTTCTTTGGTTTAGCATCTGTGCAAAATTTGATATGTTTCTGTTTTCTGTGTGTGGAAAATCCATGGTGTTTCACATCATCTTTCCTGTCCAAGTCTGTGATTTAAACTGGTGTTAAAAACTTTTCTCTCTTAAATGGGACTGGATACACTGAATTCTACTGCCACTTTCCAACCCAAATAATTATTTTGCTAACAAAAAGCTAACACTGCGTCGCAGATTAAATACGTAGCTGCCAGTTCTTAGTGGCTTTGCCCAATAAATTTACCACTTGAATCATTCTAGGTACTGCTGAAACAAAAATTGTGTCCATTTCTTTGTCCGATCTGTTCTCTTTATTCAAGGAAAGTATGAAGTATTAAGATGAGGAGAATCACCACAGCTCTGCTGATGTGCCATGGTTCAGCATGGGGGGCTAAACATTTAGCTGTATTCTCTTTTTAAAACGACACCCATCCTGTTCAGGTTATAAAGAATGTGTGAGAAATTTTCTTTTATCTCAAACAAACAAATATCCAAAATGTAAATTTTTTTTAAAACACTTATTGCCTTGTGATTATTTTCCACCAATCTACACTGTTGCAACGTTAACACCATCACCGAGCTAGCTGAGCCATTTTGTGTGAATATGTGATGTATTTAATCCATTTTGGCAAATCCAAGATGTCAATAATGCTGTGGCTCAAGTTGAGTCACATTATCGCGCATCTCTGTTGCAAGCCTCATCTGACCAGTACAAAAATAGTGCGGGCAAAATAGTGTGCAGATTTTTGGGGGTTTTGGAGCATATTGGACGCCTTAGGAGCCTACAAGTTACGTTCTTATGCAGCTAATTTTGCATTACCAACTGCCGTTGTTGAAAACACATTCTCGATCTCATTACTCTTAAATTTTATAACAGACATTTTTTCTGTTATTAGGTTTACTTACAAAGAAAATAACTCAAACAAAGAAAATAACATCCAGCGCGCCCTTTGGAGGCCCAATACATGAAATTAAAGTTTTGTTTGTTTGTTTTTGTTGAGGAAATAGTGACCAAAATAAGTCACCTTTACATATTTCAATCCTGCAGACCTCCAGGGCATTACTACAGGTACAGGGCCTGAAGAGCATGGATTAGGGTGAGGTCTGAAAAGAGAGATCTTGCATTTAATCAGGAAAATAAGCTTTGAAGTTTGCCGAACATAAGAGTTTGGTTGTAAATTAGTCAAACATGATTACCTTAAAGGATTTTTGTCACTATTTCCACAAAAACAGAAGAAAAAACAAACTTTAATTTCATGTATTGGGCCTCCAAAGGGCCCTATGAAACTAGACCTGGGTGGAGGCTGTGTCCATGAAACGAGAAAATTAAAACTTTGCTGCAGGACTAAACCAAATACATCGTTGGAAAGGTCTTGACCTTGAGAGTAACATTATACCAGCCTGAAGATTGTAAATGGCTCCTGCTTTGAAATATTGACCTCTGAACCTTCACCTCAGTGCATATTGGAGGCTTGTCACTGAGCAACAGAAGGGGCTACAGACATGAGACCAACTGTTATAAAGAGCTTTTGACTTGTGCTATGTGTGTATACCCATAGAGATATAGTCACCATGTGGGGGCGCTGTCAAATATGGTAAAAATTAATTTAGACCCATTTAACAATTAGATATTTAAAATCTGATCACACAAATGTTTCCCATCCCCTTAAACCTCCCAATGGACAGTATTTATGACTTCAAATTCTAAGAAATAAACTATTTTTAAATAAAAACTACAATTCACTAGAGCTGCGCCATGCAGCTTCATACAAATCATCATACTTTTTGTTCTTCTGGTTTACAAATGAGGATTACAGTTAGGCCTGTGAAAAGATGTATCTGCAGAATGAATCAAATATTTACTGCAGCCAAAAAATAAATTACTCTGTATTTAGCTGGTTTATGTGAAAAAAGCATACAAATGATTTATTTATTTAGGATATTTTAAAAAGTATTGTAGAAATGCGTTTTGGGGTTGTGTTCAATGTCGACGGGAGTTATGTGACGCTTTGAAGTGTATTAATGAGCTTTAGGCCCAACCTACATGTATGTATTTTTATTATAGCTTCCAAATGTTGGTTCGGCCTCATTTACTAAACTGCCCCCTGTGTGCTTAGAAATGTTGGCTTATTGTGCTAGCAGTAGCTGCACAATAAGCTAATGCATTTTAGGGATTAAGGTGCGATGTACATGTAAACACACTTGAGGTCACTGTAGCGGGCAAGGATATGAAGAAATGAACAGATCGCACAAAACAATAATTAGTGAAATCAATACATTGCGTATACATGTTACATATCTCTGATATATCTTAGACATAATCTATCTCTCTATCTGTCTATCTCTATCTCTCTCTATCTATCTATCTATCAGCCTCCAGTTGATTTCAAAGGGAATCCCTTGGTAAATTCCATGACGTCTCCTGAGAGTCACTGAAATTCTGCACAGATTCAAAAGATAAACAAAAGCAACTCAATACAGAAAAGATGTAAGTAAGCCTAATAACAGAAAAAATATCATTCAAGCTTACAAAATTTAATACCCAATTTAGGAGTAATGAGATCAATAATGTCTTTGCAACTGTTGGTAGTTGGTCATGCAAAATTAGCTGCATAAGAATGTAACCGGTAGGATCCCCTGGTGTCCAATACTGCCACAAAAGGTTTAACATGAGAGTCAATGAAGACCCAGAGCATCAATGCTCTGACACGGAGGGGTAACTTAGGCATCAGTGTTCTGACTACCAGGGACTTGCAAAAATGTCAACATATGACAACTTGGGAATGAGAATGGGTTGATATAAGGGGGATAATGTAAGGTGGTTCTTCAACCTTTGACGAACACCTCGGTGTGCATTCTCCCCACAGATTTAAATCCTGTTAACTTGATGCCATGATAATTTGAGGGATTGATGCTTTTGATGTAAACAGAGTAAATTATGACCAGACCAAATTATGACCAGACCAACCAAAATAACCAAATAATTACTCAAACAAAAACATCAGCAGGGGGTCACACCAGGTTTAACAGCCTCCATTCATGACAGTGAACTCCCATGGGTGATACACTGTGGCCCATGTGTGCACCCATATAATCCAAGAAAGAGATTTATTGGACATTCTGTGTGCAAAGAAACCATCAATGTTAATGTTTACTTGGTGAGCAGGAAATGAAGATGTGTTTAGATTACCAATTTGAGGTGGTGAAGAGTAGTGTTGTTTTTTACAGTTGTTTATGCGTGACTCACATTTTAACACAAAACACTGGAGTGTGTTATCTGTACAAAAAGATTAGTCAGATTTGGAATGAGAAACAGATTAGTCGTCAATTTGGAATAAAGAGCTCATTTACAGAGCGTTGTTAAATCAGATCAAAAGATACAGAGTGGATTATATGCTTTTATTTTTTTATGATTAACAAAAAGAGGCAGAGTGGTTGCAGTGTTGAGAATACTGCAGCAAGGCTTTTTACTAAGTCTAACAGAGCGGATCAAATCAAACCAATTTTAGTGTCTCTTCACTGGATTTCTGTTTGTTTTAGGAATGATTTTAAGATTTTACTGATGACTTTGAACCAAACTATCTCTCTGAACATATGAATCTGAACACAGCATGCTGACATGGTCAGGAAGTAAGCTCCTGACTCAGGTTAAACATTGGATTTTTGGCAGCCAGCTGCTTTCCCCTCTTCCCGGTACTGCGTATCAGCACTGAATCTTTTAGTGGTACGGAATACCGGACCGTACCGGCCTACTTTCACCTCTGTCTATAGTTCCTACCGTCTAACTTCTCCTAAAACGACTCTCATTCTTAAAAAAATTCCAAGACATGCATTTCTAATACACGATACATTGCATAAATAAGATAGCTTCGGAGTTGCTGTAAGGTTTTTTCAATTTAAGTTGCTAATAACTCTACTTCAAGTTGACAACTTTTTCTAGTGATGACCTGCCACCACCACTGAGAAAAAGCTGCCTTGAGTGTTTTTTGGGCTGATAAAAATGGTTGGTTATGCTGTTGACATACTGTCACCATAGCACCATGATAAGAGTTTGTATCTGATCTTCTCAGTGTGATTGGTCGGCTGACCAAAAATGTTTGCCATCATGGACATTTTTCCTGAAAAGTTGAACTTTTTCGACAGAAAGTTGAGCTTTTTGGATCTCTCTCTTTTGTTTAGAGTGGCTTCTTTCTGATTTAACAGCCACTTTAATGGGATTCAGTAAAATTAAAGATCGTGGCTGTTGAGAAAAAAAATGCTGTTTCACTTCTATCTTTGAGTTTTCTTGATTAGTCTATTTGAAAATGTCATTGCTCTTGATTGGGAAACACACTGTAACTCTGTTTTGAAAGTTTCGACAAAAATAAAGATTATTAGGGGTCCAAGCAGCAAAGCTGTGAGGAACCCTATATTGTATTTGTTAGGATTATAATTTTTTTTCTTCTTCTGCCCTAAAACTATCTGGAGCTCAGAAACTGTAAGAGCTACAGCTCTGAAAATTGGCAGATAGGTTGGAAATTCCCCCCACTGCTCAGACAAAAAAAATTACACAGATTGACCAGATGGTGGCGCTATAACAAACAAAATTATGTTTTGGCCTGTAACTTTTGAACCGTAAGTCTTTTTTTCCCTGGATTCTGTGGGTCCAGCCGATCGATCCATGTAAGCCACGCCCATTTGCACCGATATAGATTTTCCGCCATTTTGAGTTTTGTCTGAAACATTTTTTCGCATCTCCTTCTCCAAATTTTGAGCAATCCTCACCAAATTTGGGACGGACCATCTCTGGACCAAGCCGCAAAAAAGTACTTTTTCAGATTTTTGATGTTCCATATGATTTTTCTACAATAAGCCGTCAAAATATTGTGGGCAGTGCTTAATTGACAAAAACTGTCATATTTCCTGAACGTGTTGTGCTATTGCAACCAAATTTCATGGACATATGTAGACATGACTTCTGAGTAGTCCTGACAATATTGGTTCCATTTGGTCACTAGGTGGCGCTGTGGCACCATTATAAGTTGAAGTAGCCATAACTCATTAAGCGTGAGTCCGATTCAATTGAAATTGTGCACACTTATTCACTGCCACAGTCTATACTGATATCTGACAGGACATTCTCATTCTCCAAAAAATACGGCCGCGACCCGCCAACCATCTTTCAGCAGCACTTAGACAAGGTTAGCGATGGCGCAGCAGCACCAAATTTTATTGGGTGTGTGTAACTATGGGCCTTGTAGTACTATATAAAATTCAGCCATTCAGCCATCAGGGGGCATTATAGCTTTAACTGAAAATTTCAGAGAAAATGAACGATAGCTTCTCCTGCTGACGTTTACCTATGGATATGTTTTTGGTGTCAAATGATTCCTCTGGTTATGACAAACAAGTTTGCCATAGATGTCTTCATGCCAGATGCTTTAGTTATCTGCCATTTTGAATTTTTTCTGAATCTGAAAATCTCCCAGCTAAGCTACAACAACAAAGCAACAAAGCAACAAAGCAACAAAGTACTTTTTCGGATTTTTGATATTTTATACGGTCTTGCGAGGATAAGCCATCAAACTATCATAGGTGGGGCTTAATTTACAAAAAGTGTCATATTTCCTGAACACTTTGTGTTATTGCAAACAAATTTGGTGGACAAATGTACATATGACTTCTGAGTAGTCCTGACAAAATTGGTACCATTTGGCCAATAGGTGGAGCTGTGGCAGCATTACAAGTTTAAATAGCCATAACTCATTAATTGTGAGTACGATTCACTTGAAATTTTGTGCACTTCTTCAGTGCCATAGTCTATACTGATATCTGACAGGATGTTCTCATACCCCCAAAAATATGGCCGCCATCAACCAATCAGCTTTCAGCAGCACTTGACAAGGTAAGCAATGGTCCAGCAGCACCAAATTTGATTGGTGTGTGTAACTATGGGCCTTGTAGTACTGTGTACATTTGGCATGTGAAAGTTGGGGAAAATCAGCCACAGGGGGTGCTATAGCTACAATTGAAAATATGGGAATAAATGAATCATAGCTTCTCCTGCTGCTAGCTTTGCATTTAAAATTTTTTCCTTCTTCTTCTTCTTCTTAGTCTTCTGCTTCTTCCAGTTCTCCTGAGATTCATGATAGACCTTATTCATCCAAATGCTTGAACCCCGGTCATTGCCGCTTCCGGCTTTATTTATTATTATTAGGTGTCCAAGCAGTGAAGCTGCGGGAACCTTATTGTATTTGTTAGGATTATTAGGGGTCCAAGCACGAAGGATAACTTCTAACTTGGATAACTTTTACAGTTTTTCAGATATCGCGATTTAAGTTTTATGCTGCTTTTTGACGGTTTCAGACTTTATAATGGGTGTGTATTGCATGGAATGTTCACAGCTAGAGTGGGTGACATCAGCCACACTCTAGCTGAGTCATCCCTGAAAAAATTCCCCAAAAAACAACCTCTTATATTTCCCACTGTTTCCAACCTTTGTGGACAATTTCTACATCAAAACGTAGAGAAATGTGTCCTCTGTCACCCAGTGTTGCTCTCATAGTGACAGCACTTACAATTTTTGAATCAATGGCCTCTGTGTGCAGACGGTGCTGACTCTACTCTACTCTACTCAAAACGTCCATAGACGGCCATGTTAAATTGAGCTCTGAAGTTGTCGTCAAAAACAGACATGATGGGTATTTTTAAATTGCAATTTACGACAAACTGTACCAGATATCAAAATGTAGCTCACGTCGGATCAAGTCTGAAGGCTTCTGACTCGCATAGCGTTTCAAGTATGTTTTACATTGAAGTATGATGAATTTATATGGCTCGAAAGACAGGAGATTTGGATCATGCTTGTGACTAATTTTGCCTTATAAGCTGTTATCTATGTGGACATGTACATGCCTGGACATGCCTGTGATGTACTGGTCATATTAGCAGGGACATTAGGGACACATTAAGGAGCAAAACTGATTGGGACACAAGCAGGCTGGGACCCAGTGTAGCACCTATGTAGCACCCTAGCAATGTGCCAGAGCACCCTAGCAACTGCCTAACAACCAACCAGAGAACCATGGCAACTGCTTGGCAACACCCTAGCAAGGTCCCAGAGCACCCTAGCAACCGCCTAACAACCAGCCAGAGAACCATGGCAACTGCTTAGCAACTCCCTGGCAACCACTCAGAACACCTTAGCAACTGCCTAGCAACACCCTAGCAACCATCCAGAACACTATAGCCGCCTAGCAACCACTCAGAACACCATACCAACCGCCTAGCAACACCATAGTGACCACCCAGAACACCATAGCAACCGCCTAGCACACCCTAGAAACCATGGAGAACTGTAGCAACCACCTAGCAACAGCCTAGCAACTACTCAGAACACCCTAGCAACTACCTACCACAAAAATAAAAGACATACATGTAGATCAGCAGGAACATTTCAGAATTTCTGCTGAAATTTTCTAGTTTATTATTATTATCATCACTATTTTATTTGTTAGGATTATTTTTAAGGGTCCAAGCAGCGAAGCTGCATGAACCCTATTATATTTGTTAGGATTATTATTATTAGGGGTCCAATTATTAAGATTAAGATTTTTTTTTTCTTCTTGGTGCCCTAAAACTATCTGGGCCTCAGAAACGTAAGACCTACAGCTCCCAAATTTGGAATATAGGTTCCTAATATTTTGAATTTTGTCCAGATCTGTTTTTTCGGTACTCCTCCTACAAATTTTGAACAATTGTCACCAAATTCGTCACAGAGCATGTCTGTACCAAGCTGCATAAAGTTATTATCTGGATTTTTGATATTTTATACCGTTATACCGCCAATAATTTGTATTCAAAATTGGCTTATTCGGCTAATTTTACATAATTTGCAATAACTCTTGAATTCATTGAGATTTCCACCTGAAATTTGAGACACATGTTCAGGAGCTTTCCCTAGCCATATGTCTTAAGGCGCCACAAAAGCGAAAAGTTTATATCTCGTAAATGGCTGCGTGAATTGGTAGGAAATTGGGTTTGCTTATTCTCCGTTCATCACTCAGTCGATGCATAAAATTTGGTATTGATTGATTAAAGTGGGTGTGGTCAGCTGACAAAGGTTTGCCTCACTGTAACCTATGGTCAATTCAGAAGTCCATCACTCTATATTTTTAAAAATATGCAAAATCAATTAACATCTATATTTCCACAAGTCTTCATTCAAATGGTGCTCAGATATGTCAAACGATAAGTCCGCAGTGACATTCAGTGTCTTACTGTGATTAGTACTGTATGCACAACATTTTTTATTTCACTAAATGTTTGATCAAACTTCACCAAATTATTTGACAATGCACCTGATATTAGCATAAGTATGTGTGTTTTTTTCACAATTTTATCCCCAACAGTTAAATTGTTGTGATTTTTTAAAGTTTAAACTGTAGCAGCCCAGCAGACTACTCAGCAGAGGTTATTGGAGATAATGACTGACACATGTGGAGTGTGTATGAGAGAGAGGACAGGGAAGGGTGGCATGATTAAGAAGCAAGTGTTTGAGCCAAGCCAAGCAAGCTGAAGCTCAACATTAGAATGTGATTTTTTTTTTTTTTAAATCAGAATCTTCTCAACATTTGGCTGTTGTAAGCATTTAAAGTTTTACTCCAGCCTGGCACGTGATGTCATTGCCTCAAGCTGTAGGGTGTGTGGAAAGCTGTGTCTGCCTAGTGGTGCGGTCAGTAAGTGGCCTTCTCTGCGGATGCAAAGGTCCCTGGTTCGAGTCCCAGCGTGTCCAAATCAGAGTTTTCAACCATGTGACAATTTATGCATGTGGAATGTTTTCAAATTCTTCTGAATGTGATATTAAATCATAAAGTGGACGTGACTGTGGAATTGACCTATTCCAATAAGGCACATAACTTCCAAATGGATTGAAGAATTTGCCCTCTTTGATAACTCATGAATCATATCTTGTAGACAGTCGTAGGAGGCATCATTGGTCTCAGCAGAGAGTTCTCGTTTCAATGCTGCGAATTAGCTCCGCCCTGGCATTTTAGCCACTCCCCCTTTCATATCTCATGAATTGTTCGTCGTAGACTGAGCTCAGCAGAAAGTTTTCATTTGTGTTGGTTAGCCCCACACCCTACACTTTCGCCACACCCTCTTTTATAATTCATTAATTGATTCTCACAGACACTCACCAACCTTTTGACTCTCAACAACATTGTGACTTTTGTAAGTGTTTTAAATTTAAACATTCAAAGATACCTCAGTCTTGCACATGTGCTGTCATTGCCACAAACTGTAAGAAGGTGTGTGGGAAGCTGTGTCTTCCCAATGGTGCAGTCAGTAAGTGGCCTTCTCTGTGGATACAAAGGTCCCTGGTTTGAGTCCCAAGGTGACCAATTCAACCATTTGGCAATTTATGCATGTGGCATGTTTTCAAATTCTTCTGACGGTCATATTAAGTCGAGGACTGCCTGTTGTGCTTGGACCCCGCTCATTACCCCTTGCTGGTATATTTATTATTATTATT
The DNA here is from genome assembly GCA_900302615.1 of Holocentrus rufus. NCBI lineage: Eukaryota > Metazoa > Chordata > Actinopteri > Holocentriformes > Holocentridae > Holocentrus > Holocentrus rufus. Next base: position 6,442 of record OMLF01003092.1, on the reverse strand, counting down.
ATTATTATCATCATTATTATTACATTACACTGTATAATAATGAATGACTGCATTGGAGCAGTCTGGATCAGCAGTTTGGGTCAGCACTTCCCAATCCGAGACCATGGAGAGCAGGAGGACTATCCCTTTCAGTATAGGTCTGTCTTCATTGAAGGTATGAAATATCGTGAGATTTACTGCAGGTTGGGTTCAGCTGCTGCAGCAATATGGGTAAGATTGTTTTGGTCCATGGTGGTGCAGAGAGAACTGAGCCACAAATGCAAAGTTCTTAGTTTCCAAGTTTGCCTTCTTTCCTGCCAAGACTGGATGAGGTTTGTCTGTGACAGAAATCCAGAAAGAAGTTCAACACTGAGAAGAGACAAAAGTGCCTCCCTTTGGAGGAGTACCGGGCCCAACCAATTGCCAAGAGACCCTGTGACCCTGTGACTACATTTCCCAGCATGTCTGGAAGCCATGGGCGTAATTTAAAGTAGGGACGGTAGGTACATGTCCCTACCACTTTTCCGATTACCTAAAAATGTCCCCACCACTAATTTGATATTAATTTCGTATGCGTTTAAATAAAATATAATTTGCATGGCTCTACAAAGGATTAACTTCTCATGGTACCACACAGAGTTTACAGAGTTTCTATTGGTGTTTGTTTGCTTTCTTCCTGCCTCCTTCAAATGCAGCGCTATGATTGGTGGAGTGCAGTTCTTAAAAACAGCGTAGTGCGTTCAGACCAGAGAAAGATGGTGGTAAAGATATGGTACTGGTAGCAAATTAATAAGTTGTTCGGTGATATAAAAGGTCTTGCTAAGATTAAGGTTACATCTAACAGAAAATTACATTTGCTAATAAGCACATGATTGGCGAGTTAACTTATTATCTCGTGTTGTATTGCAAATCTGAAGTTCCCTACATTCTCATAACAGGTATAGAAAATCAGGAGTTTCATTCATTTTCATTTAGCTTTATTGTTAATACAGACATCAGAGAAGGAGGGTGACAGAAAAAGAGCGAGAGAAGGCCTAGGCCAGGTAGGGAAAGAAAGTAGAAGGGAACAGGTAAGAATTTGCACTCTGAGCTGTAATGTCAACTCAAAAGAGCACATCCTTCTGATCTGAGCGTTGTTTTAAACTCATTTCTTTTACTGTTAGTTTAAAGTGCATGATCGGCATTTTCAGTTCAAGTTAAGGTATATGTATAGGTATATGTATATATATATATATATATATATATATATAATTTATGTCCCCACCACTTTCCAAATCAAAACTACACCCTTGCTG
>OMLF01003088.1:4281-21046 GCA_900302615.1 Holocentrus rufus | reverse complement strand
CAGACAGAGAGAGATAGGAAGGAGAAGTCTGTACACGGAGCACCTATGGGAGTGTGTTATATTTAGGGCGGCGTTGCGTGTATCCTCTCGCGCTCCCTATTGTGTCCAGCACGCGATGCGGGCTATGTGCTCATTAAGGCTGGCGGCCGGCCTGTACAGGACGCTATACAGCAGGGGGAGCGGAAGCTATTCAGCGGGGCTATAAATCATCCTATCACAAGGAGGGAAGCTCTCATTTCAAACACTAAAAGGCCAAGAAGAGTCATCGCCCGCTCCTTTCTGACTCCAAGATGCTCGCGCGGGCCAGCTGGTGTCATTAGCGGTGATTTTCTGTAAAGCAAAGCAAGGGTGTGTTTTTGGACTGGATGCCGGGGCAATGGCCCGGGCCAGAACATTATGCTCTGGGAGCAGCTTATACCAGACAGAAACAATAACACTGTTGGCTAATAGCAGGAAAATCCACATCAAAGCTCGACAGCTCACGGACACACATAAGATTTATCATTTTGTTCCATTTTATTGCTTTTGAATCTGCCCGTGCTTTTTTGACTTCAATAAACAAACTATTGAGGAAGTATGCAGTCATTTTTCTTGGCACAAGTAGGTGTCTCGAGTTTCCATCTGGATTTGTGATACACCACTCTGCTGTACCAGAGGAGACCAGTTTGGTCCAAAAACCCTGATCCTGGACGTTTGTCAACATCTGACCACGTATCAGCTCCACTTTCAATTCAGCCAGTTAAAGAAGCTGATTTATTTCAAAATAAAAGTCTCTGGTGTGAAAAGGTTTTTTTAGTCCAACTGACTGACAAATAACTGATAGTAAATCCTGAAAAATGTCATTTCTGTTTACATATTGAATTATCCCCAGCCTGTTTCAGCACAGTCTGTTCACCTGTACGTGGATGTGCCCTGTGATGGCGAAGGCGTCTCCCTGCGGCGTGTGGAGCCTCTGGATGACCTGCAGGAACACAGCGATGCAGTTTTTGGCCAATAGGAGTCCGAGGATCGCGCTGTTTCCGGTGAGAAACTTCAGACTGGCGACACAGTACAGCAGAGCTTCCCCAGACACGGACTCATCCTCACAGCTCAGCACGGCCAGCAGAGAGTCTGGGCGCAGAGAAACCAAAAATAAAACCTGTTTGCATAAAGACTCCCCAAATAGATCCACATTGGACCACGGATCACCATTTGGTACAAATTTACCCAAAGTAATCCCATTTGTGGTGTTGTAAATCTTTGGCTTAGCATCAGTTAAATTTTATTCATGAGTTACTAGTTAATCATTCAATTTAAGAATAATTTTTTTGGGTTTCAGCTTTATGTTCATTAAATAAACATGTGGGATCAAGTAAGACGAAGCTTTTCCCTCTAAACTGTGAAAAGAATTATGAAACAAAATTACTGTAAGTTGATAAAAAAAAAACAACAACAAAAAATCCCATTGCAATTCATAATCTGTTTGATCTCCACAATGTGATGTTAGATTTGTGTGTATGTGTGTGTGTGTGTGTGTGTGTGTGTGTGAATGATTTGATTCAAAGCATTTCATTCTGACTCAGGCCGAAGTCAGAAATGATTCATTCTGTTAGCAGATTGATGTGGTTTAATCTGCAGAATTTATAATCGAGGCATCGACACGATGAATGAACCTTTACACCTCTGCCCAGAAGCTTTTTTTGTGTTGAACAGGACTTGCTACAGAATTATATACAGTCTGTGGTCCAGGTGGGGAAGTAAAACTGGGGGCAGAGAAAACTAGAATCCAAATTATTCTTTCACATTGTGTCACATAGTGTTGACCTCCAGTGATTCAGTGAGTAATTAAAATGAATTATTCCTCATTTTGCCCTGGACACACACAGGGAATTCCACTTTGGGAACTACTGATCCAAACAAACCTGACCTACAGGAGAGTCTAAAGGTCTGATCCTGTGGAAAACAGGATTTCCTTTGCTTTTAAGGAGCTGTAACAGCTATATAAACACTCTGAAAGAATCAAAATGTGCGGTCACTGAAGAAATCCACACAATCTGTATTAGGAAGAGGGGCCTTTAAACAAGTTTTGACTTGTGTAACTTTGTGGCTTTTCGTCCGTCTTCTTCACCTATGATGGAGTTGTTCTGGAAGAGGACGTCGTTGCTTTCACTGCGGCTGATCTTGAAGATGAGCTTACAGATGTTCAGCAGGTTGTTTCCGCTGACACACAGCTGGAAAAAAAAGCATAAAAACTTCACACACCTTTAAATAATAAGAACACAGCGCTCTCATTGCACTTGTGATATTGAATTCACTGGTTACAGCCGCAGACAGGTCGCCCTCCAAAACACACGTATTCGACTCACGGCCAGGCAGAGTTTGGAGATGTGCAGGTTGAGCTGGTCGGAGTTGAGGTCGATGAGGCGGAACAGCGTGCGGAGTATCCCCGCCCTCCTCTTGCAGCGCCGGCCGAGCATGTCCTGCTCCGCCAGGACGCCGTGGAGACGGTCGCACAGATCGCACAGACGATCCACGGAGCCCTCGGGTCTGCCTGGCGTCACAGGGAAGCAGATTCAGGCCAGCATGTTAACCGAGTGCACCAAAACGAAAACACAAGACTAGCATGTGGTCTAGCACATATATGCATGTATGCAGTGCAGAGTTTTTTATGTGTCTTGTGGCATATGTGTTGTATGCTCTACTGATTGCTGTGTATTCATTATTTGCATGAGAAACTTGAGGTTAAATCATCACCATCAATAATACATTGGCAAACAGTGAAACCACACTCAGTATGTGAGTCCTCCCTCTCCGAAGAAACAGCTCTGAGTTTCAGTGGTCAAATGCAGGGCAGCAGTTCTGCAAGAGGCAGCTATAATCTTGACGCAGAGGAAGAGAGAGGGTGGAGCCTTTTCCTTGTTTTTGACGTAAAATAAATGTTTTCCCTGCATAAATAAAAGGGTTTGGCCATTTCTAAAAATGGCTGTCCGCAGCCTCACACTCAACACTTCACTGCAATTTCCCAGTGCATCTGAAAGGTGTTTTATGCATGAGCCAGAAGGCACTTGGTACAATAAATATTTAATATTTATCTTTCAAATGAATTTTCCATTAAATTTGTAGAGTGCTAAAATATTTACAGCCATAGATTTCGTTTCATGGCTGTCAGACTGCAGTTTCTGGCTAAGACAATTCTGTAGGGATGCCAAACATAACATTATTTTGTTTGCCTTTCTTCGATGGTTGAGATGACAGTGCTTTTTCATTTGTTAGAGTTCATGCATGACTGTGTGTCAACACTAAAAAAAAATAAAATCAATTTCCCAGCCTGTTGAAAATAAAATGAACCGAGGAAGCAGAAAAATGAAGCACTAATAAGAGAAGCTTACTCCTATTAAAAAAAAACACTGTACATTTTATCTTAGCTTTAGAAATACTCCAGCATAATGTAATTTTGCAAGTATAGGACAGATTTTGTATTGTATTGTATTATTTTGTATTACATGGATCTGTACTGGACTTTCTGCATTGCTAATGCATTTAACATGCTTGCACTTTTTTTCTGGAGTTCCCTGTTGCACACTACCTGCAGCCGCAGACTCCAGCTCTTGGAGAAGTGGAGCAATTTTATTTTTCCAGACCAATGACTCTGCATCCTCCTCCGTGCTCACAATCCTGTCTCCGTTCCCGTGCTCTGAAATGTGCAGAGCGAAATGCAGTTAGACAATTACCACCTCCAAACCCAGACGCTGCACATGAGCGCCAGGCACGGTTCACAAGTTCACTGTCTTAAAATAAAACAGCAGGAAGTTTGATGCCAGAATAAAAGGTCACCATCCACATCTACACTTCCTCTAATTTGTTTCTGTGCTGATGTGGGTAGATGCGCGTGGGCGTGTGTGCATGTGTCATAAAGTGTGTATTTTTATGAACATCTCTGCATGTACATGTGTGTGTACACAAATGTGTGTGATCTTTCACACAGGCATCTTTTAACTGAACATTTGCATATCCCCTTGCACGGTGTGATGAAGGAAACTGTGGTTGCCTGAACCAACAGCTCTCTCAGCTATTGGCTGGCTGCTTCTCTGGGTGGGAATCGGGCCCTTAGCAACAACACCCGATCAAAGTTTGACACTCGGCAAGGCTCACCCAGTTGGGAGGAGAGAGAGGTATTTCTGTTGCACATGAAACTACGCATTTTTTCCCCTCATTTCTACACACATCAAATACATTTATGTAGACTATATTAAGGCAGGCTTGATTTCAGTATGACTTTAGGGACCTTTGAAAATAAATTACAATTCAGAACAAATAAAATCAGCAAGCTAGTTAAACAAGCGGTATGATGTTACATAAGGTAAAGCTGCAGGTGTTTCTACCTACATGCCTCTAAGAATATACCGTTTGTAATGGAGAGAGATGCATTGTGTTTCTTGTAAAGACACCATAGAGGTTCATTTAGTGTATGTGGACAAACCTGTTCTCGGTCCAGCTCCCCATTCTGTTAGTCTGCAGGCTGAGTCAACATCAGGCTGCGTTAACCCACTGCAGGCACACAGAAACACAAAAACACAAAGACGGCCGGTTACATCAGATTTCTGACGGTGCTGAGCTAAGACACACTGCTGACATATGGAGGTTGATTTCATTCACTTTGAGGGTTCAGACTCATTTTAGACGTCAACCGGGACACCGATTTAATTTGGGGGATGAAATAGAAAGATAATTTAGAGGATTAATCGATGCGGCCAAGAGCGCAGTTCAATGGAAAGTTGCTGACTTCATGTTCTGTCAGCCAGACTCCACTCTGAACTTCATGTGTATTTCCCCCAACAGCCACTGGGTGTCGTCGTTGCAACAGAGGTTGAGACTCTGTGACCATGTGAAGATGTTGTTATCTCTGTGTGCGTGAGAGAGAAAGACAGGGAGTGAGTGTGTGTCCATGTGTGTGCGCATACATTTGCATTCGTGCTCGTGCGTGCGTGTACATCTGTGCTTGTGCAAGCCTGCATGTGCCTGTGTGTGCGTGAGTGTGTCTGTGTGTGTGTCTGCGCTGGCGTGCATCACAAACTGCAATCCACAACAGACAGGAACTAAGATCTTAGCTTTGTGGGCAGCCTGGTTAAAGCCGTTCATGCTTCGTCACTGTGAGCTGTCTCCACAGTCTCACCACCTCCATGCAGTAACGGTAAAGCCCTATCAAAAAAACACACCCCACATCATCCAGCCCTGTGTTGTGGCTTGCCCTCTGCATGTCACCGGTAAGTCTTGCTTTTCTGCATGTCACTGTCAAGTACGCTCTGTGCTACTGACACACAAAGATAAGGACATTTAGATCAGAATTTTTTTTTTTGTAACGGTGTTTACGAATTGTCACCTGCTACTAAATGGCATGTGACCAGCTGAGGAAATAATTTCACAGACAATGGAGTAAACATAAACAGCAGGTTATGTCATTCTAACCTGCCCTCACTGCAAGATTTTGCTCACAGACCTCAAGAGAAACAGAATTTGCATATATTGTTCTCAAAAGTTTAATCACCCCTGATGAACATGATGTCATCCATTAACACTTTTTAGAATTTCTGCAATGACATTGGCTGACTTTGGGGCTTCGTGGAATATTTGTTTGAGCTTTCACACTCAAATGAGCTTAATTTCATGGTCTTGCTAACAGATATGAGCAGGAAAATGGGCCCATATGCCAGGAAATGGCCCCGGCTATTGTCAAAATGTCCACCGTCTGTCTCCTATTCATTCTCAATGGAGCAGCTCCAGAAAGCGCTGCTTGATGACGTCACGAGTTCAAGGACCAGTTCACTCAAAAATTAAAATATCGTCATTGTCTACTCGTCTTCGCGGCAGTTGAAGCGCAGCTAAAGTTTGCCTGTCAGTATAAAATACAGCAAGTTAGCCACCACAGTTATGCAGCGGATATTTCCAAAACAACTACAGTGAGGAGACCCTTTCTTTATAGCTGTAAAAAGAGCCAAAACAAAAAAAAGACCATAAATTCCATCCAAAATGCATAATCCAAGTATTCTGAAACCAAAAAAAAAATTGCACCATGAGTCCAAAAGTGCAAAATTTACCTCACTGTCTCTTAGATTTTATTCACTCACAGAGCACCTGCAGCACTCTGGCAGAGTCTTGCTACTTTCATATTTCTACTTTCATATTTCATATGCTTCTTGTCATCTCGTGCTTCTGAGTTTTGGTAGTAAATACAGCTTATTGTGCATTCAAGTATTTCTTAGTCAAATATTACAAAATGCATTGTGATACTGAGCTACTCTGTACTGCAACAGCAGAGTTAAGAGGACATGTGCATTCGTTTTGCACTTGATGCTTTAAGATTATTAGCTAAAAGTTGTTATGGCACGGCGCCTAAAAATGTGATAATGTCACATTTTGGCACTTTGGGTTACATGCAACATAAACTTTCTCATTTATGCGTACCACTTTATTGGATCATTCAAGACTGCTCTCTACAGACTTCCAATATTTCTGACAGCATTTGAAGGCAACATCTGCTTGCTGTTGTCACGACTGCTGGCACGGTGCAAAACAAGTGTGAGGGAATAATGAGATAAATATTGGACTTTTGGGGCCACATCACAATCGTTTGGCTTCTGAACACTTGGTTTGTGTTGTTTTTATGGTCCTTTTTTCACCCTTTTTGGAACTCTATTCTCTCTTTTGCTCTTTTTGACATAAAAACCTCACCAGTGTTCCAACTGACATTTTTTCTTTGACTCAACTTTGACTTTCACTTTAATGGGCTTTCAGTGATTGGTATAGGCTGGCACACAGGGCATATGCAGCAGGGAGCGCTGGCCAAGGCATGTTGTTCTGAATGTCAGAGAGGGGGCTTTGGCTCTGTGTGATAGGATTAAGAGCCTGATAATAAGGCCTCTTTGTGTGATAGTGCATTCTCTGAGACATGACCTCATCCCTGTCTTAGGCCTGGCCAGTGCACTGCAGTCACAACACACGCTGCTGCCAGCCTTGCCCAGATGGGCACCCAAATCTAATAGAGAACCATTTGGAGCTATAAAGCTCTGGCTTATTGGAGAAAAAGAACCTAGTGGATGTCTAATCTCCCCTATCTTTATATCTCCTCCAACTCATCATATTAATCTGCCATGCTGTGTCTATTTTTCAGCTTATGTGTGTCTATTTCCACGTGCAGTTTGTGTACTTCTGGCTCGACTATCTCTGTGATGTGGTCTCTGTCTCTTACTGACTCACCTTGTATGTACTTGGTGCAGCTTCTGTAACAGTCGGTGCAGAGGAAAAGCAAGTGGACACCGAGAAAGTACGATTTGTTCTTCTATGTATTGCGAAAGTACAGAACAGCACTGGAAAAACGGAACCTAATAATCTGAGCAAGAAAAGAGAATTTTTCAAATTTATCCTCTTTCATCACAAAATGACCGCAGTTTGATCTATTGGAGAACTTTTGTCAGCAACAAGTTATGTGCATATTGAATGTTAACTTGGCTTGTGAGGAGGAGGGTTTGGATCTTGTGCTGCGGGCAATAGCCCAGACTTCCTGTAAAAGTGTTTTATGGCCGCCCACCCCCCTTTCCACAGCACCAGCTGCCCCACCCAATCGATAGGCGGATGGATTTTAACGACAGCCCCCGTCCTCACGTTCAGAGTTATGCCCCTCGCACTGACACACAGCTGATGAGGTCGGCAGAAAAAAGCAGAGCTTTTAGTCTCTCAGCGCTGTGAAGGTGTAAAGACTGACACATGATGCTGATGACAGATAGAGGCTGTTTCACTGGGAATGAGCTTGGCCAAAAGGTTGCATTTAACTATAGCCAGGATATACTGTATGGCATGTGAGGGTCTAAAATGGGGTCGGGTGTCTCAACATTTAGAGGCTGTCCTATCTGTTCGATGATTAGAAGGGCAGGTGTAAAACCGTGGGCAGCTGAAAATATGTAGGAGGTGCTAGCACTGAATTAAGTGAAAAGTCTTTTGCTTTGGATATGTTAAGGTGTTTTATAGGCGAATAATTATGTGCAACAAAAAATGTAATAAATATAATGGTGACAGCCTGACATTTTGAATTACCATTTTCTCTCCCCATTGAGCTCACTGAGGAGCGAGGCGAGCTCCTGCAGTGCCTTAAACACATTTGCAGTCTGAACATGCAAAGAGCCAAAAAAGAGTGAGAGAGCATAAAGCAACAGACAGTACAAAGTCCTTGAATTGAACATACTGAAGGCACGGCAAAGAGAACGTCCAGAAAAGACAAAATTAAGGAAAAAGGAGGGGAGGCATTAATGAAAGGCAAGAATAGGAGCTATAATTCAACTCCATCCAGTAATGGCTACCACAGCAACCTTTGTGTGCCAATAAATCTTCAACTTATTGTAGCACTGTCACTTTGGTCAAAAAGAGGGTGGGCGGGCGGTGGAGAGAGAAAGACAAACAGTGCGAGTCGTAGAGCGGGGACAGAAAGCATACCTTTCACTTGCTGCTCTGCGTGGGCCAGGTTTTGGGGGACCACTGCGGTCCTCAGTGTGGTCTGTACCGGGGGGTCTCCTGTCCTTTCCTTTAGCTGACTGCTGCTTTTGTTCTGGGCCTGGACTTAATCTCCCCCCTGCTAAACACAGAGGAGAGGGGTGTGGCAACAGGTTACTCACAGGGCGGAAAAAGTGCTGCGCTGCTGTAAGATTCCCACCTCTTACGCTGCATAAATACTTAAGTTTCAATTTGTCTCCTGCATATAGTATATCTGTGCAAAAGTCAAATCCTCATTATCCATTTTTCTTGTTCCTCGTCGTAGTAGAGCATTAAAGCAAGCAAAGGTTCAAGACAGGGAGCGCTCATTTTCCATTCAAAACAGCTGCAGTAAATTACGTTTTTCACCCAAACCAACCGCCGAGAATGTAAATCAGGTATAATGTCGGCCTGTGAATGACTCTATTCATTTGCCTTTGAGAAAAGCTGCTCCAGCACTCCTGCCGCCCGCGTAGAAGATTTAAAGCGATGCAATGTAAGAAATTAAAGGTGTTTTTTCTTTTGTCCTGGTTTTACCTATTTGATACATGGTGCTGTTGACGTCTAACTGTATCTATAAATAAGTGGTGTGAAGACTGGGGCAAAATCACACCTACGTAGTTTCCAAGCTTACAGACTTTTCTTACAGGTGTTATTAATTCTTTGTGAAGTCGTTTTGCTTCTCTGATGGTTTGATACAAACTCTCCTTTAATAATGAAACCATTAAAAGCACAATTTGAGAAATTTTCTTACAATAATTAGATGTTTTATAAATCCAATAACCATGCCTCAATGTTCCTTTTTCTCTTCAATGAAAAAGACTTTTTGTTGTTTTGTCTTGCTTTTACTTCTAAATATCATCTTTTCTCCCTTGATCCAGGCTTTTTCATCAATCCATCTTTCTCTTTGCTTACCATCTGTGCGCCGCTCTACGGGAGACAGTGTTTTCAGAGATCCGGCCCTGAAAAGGCGCGCCCGTGCCCCCGCCGCCCCCTTCTTCACGTCCAGCGGGTCAGTGGGGGGTTTGGGATGAGCCTTGACTGGATCCTCAGCACTGAAGGGGACTGGGAACTTTACCTTCTGGCACCATGTGAACAATGACAAGATCAGTGGGATGTGACAAAAAAATGTGACAACACTTAGAATTCACCAGTGACTACATTTAGGTGCCCAGAGAGATGCAGTTATTTGGTTTACTTGTTTATGTCTTTCATAAACATCTTAATCCCATTTATTAAAAACAGATAAGCTCTCATCCTGGTTATAAGAAATCTAAATACGATGCTTAGCTGGCACACTGGGGCGTATACACTCCTCATCCCATTTACTCTTTTCTCAGTCTGTGTGAGTTCAGTGTTCACGGTAATATTCATAATATTAGAATAAGCAGATATCCGAGCTTAAAGCAGATAAAACCTTCATCTGAATATGAATTACTGTTTGGAGGGCCACACGTTGGTGTGCAGCAAGCTTGTGTGTGAGGGGACTTACATGGTCTAGAGGGGAGAGGCGAGTCCCTGATCCCGGCCTAGAGTCAGGAGCATCAAAATTTCGAGCGTGCACACTGCAAGGCGGGGAAAAAAACGGCTTGTTATTTCCGCAGGTTACAGAATTGATTTGAGAACCTGCGAACTAGAAGGGGATTTAAGTGGAGTTCCTGTCTGACCTGAAGGTAGATGGAGGCCTGCTGTCACGGTCTGCACGACCAGAGCTCTCCCCAAACAGTTGCCTGTGTCCATCTCTCGGAGTAAACGGCCGCCGGGTGCACAGAGTTCGTAGGGACTGTCTGGCTTCATTGACTATTTCTGCACTTGTTTTCCTCTGAGCAGTGCGCCTCGGGGTGAATGGGCTGGCGATCTCACGTTTCCTCTCCATAGAGGCCATTTAGGCCTACGTGACATTTGCCAAGATGGTCCACAAATGACTTCAGTGGTTTGATTTCATTATGTGAGTGGTTATGGGGTGTATTGCTGATGGAAAAGAGTTGGACATGTAAAATAATAAGGATAGTGCCAGGACAGAAAATAAACCATGCATTTTGAGAGTTTCTGGGTTTGCCACCAAATAACATTTCAAGCATAGCGAGACAGTACATTCTTCATCCTCTGGTCACAGTCCTCACTGGATCCCAAAACTATCAGTGGTGGAAAAAAGTCCTCACATCCTTTAAAGTGTCAGTGCCATGACGGAAAAATACTCCCTTAAAAGTAAAAGTCCTAAATGTTACCTCGGTAAAAGTATAGAAGCAGTATAAACAAAAGTAGTCACTGTTCACTTTCAGAGACTTAATGCATGAGCCCAACCTGGACGAAGAATTCAATGTTATAGGTCTAATTGCTTTGTATCCCTGTTGACTAGTTTCAACAATGCATATTTTATGTTTTGCAGGTAAAAGCTGATTCTGCAAAGTAACTAGTAAGCAGACCATCAGATAAATGTAGTGCAAAAAAAGTATATAGTCTCACAAAATTGAAATACTCAAGTAAAGTGCCAGCACAGTTCTTACTAATACTAAATTAATATTATGTTTGCTAGAATGTATTGATTGTTTTTTAACTGCTGCAGTGGATAATACAGTAGAAAAACCTATTAGCTACCAGCATTCATTAGTTTTTTTTAGTTATTTAGTCGCTGAAATTCATTTTCTATCTGATTAACTCTGTTTAATTGTGCAAGATGGATAAAAACATTAGATCCATTAAATTCAATTTATTTCATTAATGTAGGCTAGCTGAATGAAACATCACAACAAGGCTTCACTGAGCTTGTTGTGCTTGTGAGGAAGAATTCGCTCTGCGCGTTCACGCTCCGTCTCCATGGTGACCAAGTGCCGCTGTGGAAGCAGCTTTGACAACAAACCATGCCCAGAAAAAACAAACAAACTAACAACTTTAGCACGGGAGAAGACGTGCTTAACATAAGGTAAAGTTGAAAACAACTGTTGTGTAGAGAGGTCTCAGTTTTACTGTGACCAAAAGTCACGGAAAACAAAGTGGTCAGAGAGGAGAAATCAATAGGAGTGTTACTTGAAAATCTCCAGTTGTGAATGAATGTCTGAAAACAAAACTAGCAAACTTACCGTTAACTGTGATCCCAGGAAGTTAAACCCCGAGCCAATTATCGGTCCAAATGCAAAACTCAACCTCCACAGCCAAAATGGAAAAGTCATTACACCTGAAATTTAAGTGTGGAGTTTGCCAAGGGGAGCTTGCAGCAGGCTAGCAGCCCGGGGACGACACGTGCACGAGCTCCACTAAATGGATGTCACGAGCCTGACGGACACGAGCCTTTCTCATTTGAGAGGAAAACGTCAAAGTGTCGAGGTTGATGCATAACTTTGCAGCGGGCAGCCCCGTGAGGAAAACTGTAAGGTCAATAAGTTGATTTCCATTTATATTCTATCTTTCACTGTGAACAAATGAGGTTAAAGCTAATCATCTTGATAAGATAAGACAACCCGAACAGTTCGGGGCTATCCTTGAAAAAAGGATTCTAATGAAACATTGGATTATCTGTGGAAGAAAAAAAAACGACCTATTTTTGACTGCTGCAGTTGGCTGCAGTCAAAAGTAAAATCTGTAGGAAATTTAGTATATTTAGCATCACTGATACTGTATTATATGGATGGGTAATCCCACTGCCCTGTTTTTGGCTGAGGTGCAACTGCCCTTCAGACAGAGCAAACACTTAAAATTTATTGCATTTTAATTGCAGGTGGCGACCCAAAAGGAAGAATTTCATAATTCACAATCCCTGCCACAGAAGACCTCTTATGACACAGACCATAGCAAATGCTTGTGTATGGCAAACAAATTAACTCTGATATGGTTTATTACAGCTGGATAACAAAAATCATAAATTAATATCACACACTAAAAAAACAAACAGCCTGGCTGAAGGGGATTAAGGTCACTAACTCTGTTAAAATTTAACTTTATTACATACTAATTTGAAAATAATAATTAATCTTACTCCAAGTTTATTTTTTATATAACAGCTACTTTAACTGTCACTGAGAGACATCTGTGTTAAAATGCCTCTACTTTGACTGTAGCTGAACACGAAGCTCTAAAAATCCTGGATGCAAGAGTAGAGATACGAGACATAGGGACTAGAAATTACTTCAGAGAAAGGTGAGTGAGAAAGAGAGATCAAACAAAGCAATATCATGTCAATTTTCCTTTCACTTTGATGACCCTATCTACACTTCAAGGTTTATTAAGTTCAGAGTAGGTCGTATTTTTCCTATTCGTGGTCTACAGTAACTGTGGTTGTCATCATGGTAAGTGTTGGGGGCAGGGGATGTTTCCATAGCCCACTTTCACATCTCTTCTCACTCGTTTTAAAGACACATCAGGTCGTCTCGATAAGCCATATCGCATGTTCTCTTAACATGTCCGTTCTCTATGAGAGAGTGTGGCATGGCTGGAAAAGTTTAGTGTGCTACTGAAAAATAATACAGTCCGTAAAAGATAAGTAGTCTTCGTTTTACTTTTATTGAAAGTTACAAAACTGTTTACCACAGACTTGCTCATGTTTTATTTCAAGATGAGATACAGGCTATATTAGTAGTATACACAAAATTATGAGTAATTAAAATGTGAACAATATCTTCAGCATAGAATAATTTTTTTCTGACAAAACAGTTTAATTTCAGTTCTTAATCAACATTTTGCAATGCTAACCTGCATGGCACCGGGGTTCGTCCGCCATTTTGTAGTTACACAAAGTGTGACGTCCCAAGAAGGAAAAAAAAAAAAAAAAATCACCAGACTCAAAATGGCCGTGGACTTACGCCGTGTTCGTCACCCAGAGTTTCACTCTTTAAGTGTGGTCCTCTGCAAGTTCAGTCTTGGATGCAACATTCCTGCTCCTGGTGCACCATGAAAAACCAAGAGCTGAGCCGGCTGCCCCCCCTGACGTAACCGTACAGGAGAAAAGACCTCCAGCTTATAGTTCCTCTGTCCATCCGATTCAAGCGTGCCATCTCCGCTCTCTTCAACAGCTTCATGTAATGCAATTCAAACGTCAGTGCAGACAAGGAGTAGAATTTTATCAATATTCATAGATAAACTCAGGGCTGAGGAAGGAGCACATGATGCACACAAGTTCATTCATTCAACTCACGCTTTGCGCTGGGTCTCTTTAACCCCTCAAGATGGGCCGACCACTTTAAACACCAATCAGGTCTGTCTGGATTTGCACATTCGTCCACTCGTAAACCTTTTCCCCCCTAGCTTTTTATTTTTTACACAGTGAAATATACATCTGAACAATCTTGTGAGTCTCTGGTTGGATTTAAATAGCCTTACATGCTTCAGTCTCTTGGATACAGTGAGCCTGATTGGCCGAGAGTGCATGCTGGGCATGCCCAATCAGAGGGCATCACCATGGTGCTTACCAGCCAATGGGAGGAGGAAGATGGGCTCTGTGATTTCATTGTCACTAAGGGAGGGGGAAACATACTGCCAGGACAGTTGGCACTAACATGCTAAGCGGTGGAGGCTATTCCAGTCAAAGTGTGCGTACAGTAGCCGTGAGGTAACCTGCGTTTGAAGTAACCTGTGGATCCCGATCAAGAGTGCCGCCGAGGAGAGAAAAGGCGCACAGCGGATCTTAAAGTGAAGCCTCCTTCTCACCAGTAGCCACACGGTCCCGTGCACGCACACACACACACACACACATGCACGCACGCACGCACTCCCACGTCACTGTTATCGGCGCTGCTCACGTCACAGGAATGAATGGGTTGATTTGTGAGAGCCATCGTCCTCCTTGAAGGTGGTGCGTCTCCGTGGCAACCAGCTCCATCCATCTCTGGCCAGGAGCTCAAACTGATAGAGAGCACCCAGCTGACATGGAGGTTGGAGGACAGGGGCTCCTCTCTCTCTCTCTCTCTCTCTCTCTCTCTCGCTCCACTCAATCGCCATTCAGACCTGGTTTGACCCCTATGAGAATGGCGCCTCTTCCTCTCTATCTCGCCCTCCATCTCTTTCTTTTCTCTTCTTCGTTCCTGATTCTTTTCAACATACAATGCCTCTTTATCTGCCAAACATTTCTCCCACTTTGCATTTAAGTCGCCCTTCCTAACACCGCCCATCTTCCTGTATATCTTCTGTATATATTGCCAGTTTTTTGTCTCATGCCTCATGTCTGTCCTTCTTTTTAATATATTTCAAAGGGATAGAAAACCTTCAGCTACTCTTGGAGGTCGATGGAAATACTAAAATCTTTTTATTTCCACAAAACATGAAGGATTTTAATGTCTCTATTGACCTCTAAGAGGAGCTGACTATTTTTTTTTGTCTTTTGCCTGTTCATGCTGCTTATTGGAAGACGAAGCTGCAACGGTTTTGTTCTAATATACTGTATTTCAAAGTGTTACCAGAGAATAATCTGCATTTGTCATGAAACTGACATATAATTGAAGGGTTTCCATCTAATCTCTTCTAGACTGCATCATCTGAAATGTTGCCGTTTATGAGCGGTGTAATGGTTTTTCAAAGTTTGGTTTGTGCCTCGTTTTTTAGGCCCCTGTTCAGTTTGTATAATGGTTTTGGCTTGAAACAATTGAACTCCCTCAGTTGAATGGGGCTTTATCCAAAGTCTTATAAAGGCTGTGCAGTGCGGCAACAGAAAGCCTTTGTACACACCTTGTGGAAAAG
Organism: Holocentrus rufus; assembly: GCA_900302615.1. NCBI lineage: Eukaryota > Metazoa > Chordata > Actinopteri > Holocentriformes > Holocentridae > Holocentrus > Holocentrus rufus. Next base: position 5,881 of record OMLF01003088.1, on the reverse strand, counting down.
TCGGTTATTAGACCTAATGAGGCCTAAAGAAAGTCTTCACGAATAAAAATCATGGCTTACGTACGGTCCGGTGAACTGAGGACAAGCGGAATAACAAATTTAAAGTTTGGGGACAAAAACGGTACACCCTCGTCTGTTTAGGGATGGAAAGATCTTTAAGATTAACGTCGATCTTAATCCACTTTTCCTTTCATGTCAGCAAACGGTGGATCTCTCATTTGAAGCCAAACTACTCACTTGTAAACTGCTGATTGCTGTGAGGCGGGCTGAGACATAGGGGCTGTAACATGCAGTCCCAGCACTCTTAACGGAACAGAGGTTATTCAGTGACAAGTTTCTTCTAGTCCTTTCTTTTTTTTTTTTTTTTACCATACAGCCTCTCCCTAACTCCTTAAAGACCTGTCACCCTTTTCCAGCTGAGAGATAAGAAAGCCTCTGAGTAAGGGTAAAGTTTTTATGTGTCAGCAGGTCGATGTTACGACATAGGAGAGATTAGCAGCGAGGCCTTCTCCGGCTTTTTCTCTGAGTCAACAGCTCGCTTTCTTATGACTGACTCTAGTCCTTGAGCTCTGACACACACACACAACAAAAAATCAAACCGTCCGTCCTCAACTTCCCAAAACACAACTTGCCCGCGCCGGGGCTATCGATTCGACTTTTTTTTTTGCACTTGATCGTCAGAAAATCCGAGATTAATTAGCTTCGCCAAAGAAAACCCAAGTTCAAGTTTGTTTTAAGGAGAGCTGCCTCACAGGGGGAAGGACGAGGCAGAGGAATGTGTGTGTGCTGCATATTTTCTCGAGATAAAAAGAGGATAGAGTAACTTTTCATACTTGACAGCAGAAGCACTTTTTTTTTCATCACCGTTCGCCGTCAGCTTTTTTCTTTCTTTATATAAAAAGACAGGGAAAAGAAAAGGCCAATCACTTCATCTTATACACTGAAAAAAAGTGCATTTTGTCTATAAAGTTTTTTTTTTCCCAAGAGGTAATCCATAATAGAGAATATTGTTTTACTCCAGACAGTCCACATTGATGTCAAGAGGTTATATAACATGAATTCGCTGCGGAGGCAAACATAAAGCCTGGCTGTATTACAGTGGTGAACTGACACGGTACACAGCCATTCAAATACTGCAGACACACCAGGTAGACAGTCGCCCTCTTATCGCTCATCTCTCTCTGTCTGTATGGAAAATAACAATACCTCACACGCACACACTCAAATTACACATAGACGCGCTTCTTATCGGCCTCGCGGAGTCATAAAGAACAGACACACACAAACACGGTGACATATGGGCATGGAGGCGCGCAGCAGGCACCGCCAAGTAAAACGACACCGCCCGGCGAATCTGATGCGCAGTTAACTATTTTGAACCGAAAGGTCAGATCACGACGCCTGAGGTGAAGATAGTTTTGGTGCGTTTTTATCTTCAGGGCAACTTTTTGACGCGAATAAACGTGCATCGTGTCGTTCTCAGTGGGCTGTGTTCACTCGTGGCGTTTTTTATTGTCAGATGCCACTGTGTTTTTTTGAGAGAATAAAGCATTGCCAAGCGCAGTTTTTGAGCTGCTTTTTTTTTTTTTTTTAAATGGCC
>OMLF01003082.1:3565-20651 GCA_900302615.1 Holocentrus rufus | reverse complement strand
TACAAATAAAAAAAAATAATAATATAATAATCATACAAATATCTTGCAGACCAAAAAGGTGTGGACTGAAGCCTTTGGTCATTAACTGTATTGTATGCTAATATGTTAGCATGGCAGCCAAAATCTACTGAGGATACATGGATGATTTTGGCAACTCACACCTCATGCCATCATGCTCAATTCGGAAACACTGTTCAATTCTGATTTTTTTGATGGATGTGGATATAATTTTTGGGATGTAACCCATATCCGACAGCAATATGAACTGACAGCAATGTCAAAAACACACGCGAGTAACAGTAACAAAGGACATCACATCCGTTTTGTACCTCCACTCCTCCCGCTTGTTTCAAACACTTTTCGTTTTCAGTATGTGCCTTCTAGTTGTGACTGAAATGAGGTGTCTCCCCAAATACCAGTCAAGTCAGATATACCAATCAAGTCATGTCACAGCAAGATATTTCCAGCACAGCTGCAGCAGAGTTTGATAACAGAATATTTTCCTGCAATCAGCAGTGGTGAGCATCAGGTTTTGGTTTGAAGCCCCACAGAATCAAAGACAAATTTCAACACTTCATCACAAAGTAACTCTCGGAATACATTAAACATAACAGATTGATGTTTCGTAACAGTGTATAATTTTCCTTTAGAGGAATGAGCTTGTGAATTGATTCCCAATGCATTACCAGCTTTGGAAAATGGGAGAGGTGAGGTCGAAGTACCCCCCACCTCGCTCAGCAACGACCCTTGAGCAAAGTAGTGGAGCAGCAACATGGAAGACTTTGATATTACTGGGCAGCTCTCAGGAGTGATTACATGTACGGCTGCAAAACCGTATGTTGCTGGAAAAAAAAGCATGTGTGCTTAGCAAGCATTCCTTGGGTGAGTACTGCGTAAAAAACAACTGTATGCTCTACTTTAATGAATTGTACACGTTCAGATAAATATTTAATATTATATAACGATAGCACAGAGGAAGCTTTTGCTATATTAGCATACTTATTGATATCAGCAGTAAGCTGGAGGCAGTCATCTTTACGTATGAAATATTAAAGAGGCTGACACTTTAAATCATTTAGTATAACCAATTTAAATATAATCTATTTAATGTAATTGCTGTATTTGTCACTCACTTGTTAGGTGATGCACGCCTCGGGTAAATTGCCAGTTATATGATGGATGCTGTAAGTTTTACATCAAAGAATAAGCAAAACATCAACGTAAATAATTTCATTCCTGTATGAAACAAATCCTCCTGAGGATGTGTCTGCACAGTGTTCATCTATATGTAGCAGTAGTGTGTGTCTGTGTGTATGTGAGAAAGCACATATGTGTGTGTGTGTGTGTGTGTGTTCTGAGGTGTATTTGTGCATTATTCATTATGTATTGTTGTCAAGAAAAATTTTCTCAGCAATTTGTGGTTTCAGCAAGCTATATTATGCAGTAAATAATGTAGACAAGTATACATTATGTCCCCTATGACATGAACACAAGCGTCCTGTATGCCTGGTCCCCTGTCCCCACTCTTCCGGGGCAGTGACCATGTAGGTTTTTTGTGTCACAATCTTTCCATCAATCGTGTTACAATCTGTAACAAAATTTTCAGTCTGTTTATTATTATTATTATTGTTGTGTAAAACATTTTTTCTAAATGGCTATGAAGGCAAACCAAGACACATTAAAAGCAGCAATCCAGGAGAGAAGAAAAGCAAGTTAATAAGAGCTAGTTTAAGTGATTTATGAGATGATACTGACTTATCCAGCCTAAGATCTTCTGCTAGGCTTTTCCTTTTGCCCTAATGACAAAAGGCAAAAATTGGGGTGATATGATATGATATGATATGACAGTCTCCAAACTTTGTTTAGAAGATACAGCTTGTGCATTGACTTTCATTTCATCCAGAAAAAAGTTGTTGCTGTAGTTGCTAAAAAGCGTAAAATGACAAGCAAGAAGTCAAGGCCAACAAGACTTATTTTGCTGATTAGAGATGTCATGCGTGCTTTTAGTTGAATCAGAATCCTTGAAGATGCATTAGTGCCTGTAAAGATTTTAGAACAAGTTACACTCTGAAGACAGAAATGTTGCTAAACCTGTGAATGGCTGCAGTACTGTCTCCTTATTTATTGAATTCATGCCAGTCAGAATTTGTGCTCAAGTTCTCTCACTTGTGTCTTCATAAACACAATTTTAAGAAACAAGCACAAACTCCAAAACACAGATTTGTTGTGAAGATGAATTATGTGAAGTTCCTCCATCATTAATTAGATTATATAACAATAACATGAACTGGACACACTTGAAAAGAGGTGAAGGCTAGCTAATGGTTGAATTTGGGCGTGCAAAACAACTTTGGTTGAAGTTAAGGTTAGTATCATGCAACTAGTATTAAGATTTGGTTATGATCATATATGCAAAACTTAAGTTGGTGGTAAATGTATTCACCCATCCACCGACCCTAATATCCTTATATGTTTATAGTTTCCTTGTGGTAAAATATCTTTATTTTACTTTTTGTGCACATTATTTTCATTTTAAGGGCCTTATTGTCATGCAAGCACAGATCAAGCACAATGACCTTGTGTCGGCCGAGTGGCAATTTGACTGGGCTCAAGCAGACTTTGCCCCGGCTGCACTTGTTCAGTAATTCTGTAGCTCACCATCACGGCACTAGTGGTTATTGTGTGAATACTTGTCTTCTAGTCCGTCATTATGCATCGCAAATGTGGAGACAACGATTTCGTCATCTTAAAAGGGGACATCGCTTGTCCTTGGAAGCATTTTTGGTGCGCCGCATGTTCTTTTTTTTTCTGGTGCTTTATGCTCACACCTATCGACTCTGCACCTCCCATACAAGGACATCAGTTTCATCTTGGGAGAAGCTGTTCTGGATTTCCCTTTGCATTAAGAAACTGTCAGTGTGCCACAGTGGGGAGGCAAGCTTTTAAAGGGAATGACTGGGGCTGATTTGATTGGCTATGATTGACGCCAGCCCCTACCACACCTACTGATAATTTATTCCTCCTAATGACTTTCACCACTGCGCCACTGCTTCAGGTCATGAAATTACCAAAAAGCTGTTGGCTCGGCGAGCCAGTCGGGGCCTTGATTCAAAAAAACATTGCCTAAGATATTGTACTCTTTCAGAAAACCAGTCTCTTTTACCTACAAAGAGCCGATACACTTGTGTGTGTTTGTGTTGTGTGTGGCCTGTATAAAATACTGAGCCTGCCTGGAAAGACAGCCCCTTTAATCTGCTCCACACCACCTCTCAGGGTGAAGAAATCAAATCGTTGTGAAACAGGACTCAAAGAGAAAAAAAAAAAGACCACTTGGTGTAAAATGTGTGAGGGAGCGTGAATAGAAGTAAAGGGCGCTGGCTGGCTATCATCATGGAAGAATAAGCTAGGGCAACGAGTGGGGAATTAAGATTCTGGATGCATGGGAACCAGGAGTGTGGGAGGAAGAGTGGTGCTGGGGCAATCAGCTGCTAACAGGCAGGAGTGACTCACAGAGGACATGGGGTATAATAAAATAACCTATCAATGTATACATATACTAAAACACCCCTTTATCATCACATCCATCCACCCACACACCCACCGTATTTGCTTTCCAGGAAGATTGTTTAGGAATAGTGAGTGATGGTTGGGTCACAGAAGAAAAGACAAGCCACAGTCCAGTCAGTTGGCAGCTGTTTTAATGTTAGAAGTGAAATATTATAGAGCACGTACCACGTGCTTATGAGCACAGCGGCACAGGTTCGATTCCAATTTGTGCCCTTTACTACATGTCCTCCCCTCTCTCTCTGCCCTGTATTTCTTGTCTCTCTCTACTATAACTATCCAATAAAACAGAAATACCCCCCAAAAATAATCCTAAAAAAAAAAAAAAAGAAGTGAAATATCTCAGTTTTCCAAATGTCCCATAAAACTTTTCCAAAACTTTCTGTACCTAATCTCAAGTTGCCAGATGTCTGTGTAAAACAACAGAGATCTGGAGAACTTCTTGTCAAAAAAACACTGGATAACGAGACCTAGTGGATCCAGCGGCAGCCATGTGATTGGCTCTGGGTTTGAAGACATCTCTCTAGGAAACGGCACCTCTGGTTTGTTATTTTGTTCCTGCAGAAACAACTTTCTTTTATTAGTTTAGCTACGCTAACGATAAAACTGGATAAAAACTTTGACTTAAGACCTGGTTCGGTTTTGTCAGAAGTATGTTTTCGACATACATCAAATTGAGTCGATGACGCCTTTACAGCGTCTCAGTTTGAAGACTCTGCTCCGAAACAGGGATGTATAGGTGTGCTTACCGACAGGCAAAGGTAAGAGTCAGATTTATCAAACTTGGGCGACAGCAGGTGATGCTTTATGGTGCATTCAGATGGATGTTTTCTTACTGTTACTTTTAATTCTTTTTTAGGAAACCATGCACCCTGTAAGTCAAGTAACTCATTCTGTCTAATCAACATGGTCACACACAGTTGTAGCTAAACATACAATACTTTAGCTCAACTAACAGCAGCTCTTGGCTTTTTTATGATAGTTAGCAAGCAACAAAATCTGTCCTTGTATTTCACATAAGAAAGACTGTACATGCAGCTGCAAGATAGACGATGAGAGGGAAGCTAACCTGATATGATGGGTGTGTGTTAGCAAATATATGCTCATCTCAAAGCAAAGCAAGTGAAGGTATCCTCCATTTTCCTTCATCCCTGTAATTTGTTTTTTGTTTTTTTGTCCCATCAGTCAAATGTGCGTGGTCCTGCCAAAGCTGGTCTATATATGACATCATCTGTGGTCCTGCCACTAAAATGTGCAACCAAGACGACGGACATACCTCACTGTTTTTAACATGCAAAAAAAAAAAAAAATAAAATAAAAAAATCAGTGTGAACATACCCTCCCATGGGAAAAAGAAAGCTATAGTTTTGCTAGTCTGTCCTCTCATGTCAATAGTGGACTTATAGAATATTTGTTTTGAGTTTTTGTTGCTGCACGATAACAGTCCACAGAGTCTCCATCTTTTTCTGACCAACTGCTCTGCTTCAACTTCTTCAGACAGGTTTTGGTGGTTCGGCTACATGAGATTATTCTGTACCGACAAGCGTTAGATTCTCTATATCACACCTGGAAATAATATTTGTAATTGTATTGCCTTCTCTTGGATACCCTTCCAGTGTTAACATTTATGAGAGCGAGGAAATAAGAGGAGTGACATGTCACTAGCAATCAGGGCTGCCAACTCTCACACACTGAGCGTAAGACTCACAGAAATTGGCTTAAATCACAGGCTCTCTCTTTATCCCTGATTTCGCATGCTGGGAAACCCAAAAATACTGGAAATTGTATCATTTTCATTCACACAAGTTTATTCTGCTCTGTTGCCCTGTTATTCGGCTACACCCTACAGTCAAAATGTATGTTTAAACTGAAACAGCCCATACAAAATGCCTCTGTTTCATCTCTATGTTCCCTTTTGCTGCAGGCCGACGACTAGTCAACACTTTAGTCAGCTTGTGAACAAGCAGACGACATTTTTTTAAAGATGTCCCCTTTTTAGTTTCAACTGACACGCATTATCAGACATTTCTGATCGCTCGTGCATGAAAAAACACACTTATAACCCTCCACACTGATGAGTATAACTGCTGCATAGGCTCAATAAAGATCTATGTGATGTCTTTTCCCAAGCTTATCTATTTGCAAAAGCTTTCTTGCACTGTGCAGCATATGAAAAAGCAAGCTGTGGTGGGCCTATTGTCTGCGTATTGTACAGCATTCCTTTTTCTAGTAGTCCATTCTCAGCCGTCTCTCTAATCCATATCTAGGTCATATCATCCACTGTAAAGTGAGTTTCTCTCCAAACTGATAAGTGGGCGAGTTAGGACAGTAATCCTTTGCTCACCCTTAAAGATCTAAAAATGCCCAGATATCTTCATTTTTAGCTCACTTTAGTAGTATGGGAGTCTGAGTATATAGTGTCTGCAGCCCTGCAAGATTTGTTTCAGTGCAAATGTTCGTTTCTATTAAATTTTGCAAGAAGGATAGAGTAGTTTTACAAGTGAGAGGATGGCCATTTTACTGCTGTAGCGCATGGATGTTCTCAGTAGGCAAGCCTGCGCACCCAGCCTCCACTTTGGATTTTAAAAATGTAATGGTGGCGTCCTCATTAACCCTGCTATTTGCAAGTTGTAAATTTGCATACCGTGCTCTGATTCATATCCGAGCTGTCTGAATTTAATTAAAGAAAAATATCTACATTAAGACAATTGTGCAGTATTCACAGTAATCTCACTCCAAGCTTCTGAAACTGCTGTTGGCAAACTGTTTCAAAACAAGGTGCATAATGTTCCATGTTGTTTTGTCTTCCTCTAGTTAATCATCAAGATGTTGTGAATTTGCATTATATTCAACACCCAAGATTAAAAAAACGGGGTGTGTTTATAAATTTATAAGATAAATCTAAGATTATTTTCTAACACATACGACTAACCTTGCTGACATATTGGCCTTGGATAAGACACAAGGCCTGGTTCAGGTCTTTTGATCCTAATAAAATGTTATAAACTGACATAGAAACAATGCTGAGACACTGATCTCATATTTCAAGACACAGTTACACATTTTGAAGAAATGAAGCACCTGTTCGCTCAGAGCAAAAATAGTTAAATTTAGCCAGCAAGCTAGCTCACATGGTGAGCACCGTTAGGAACTGGAAGGTGATATATTGTTTGATGTTTCTGCTCCATATTCGCATTAATTTAGATATGAAGTGGCACAGAGATTGTGTCGTGAGTGTAACTTTCACCATAATTAATGACCTAATAAAAAAAACAGCATGGTGCAGCCTTTTCAGGGTGTTGAAGGTATGTGGACTGATGAAAAATTAGATTCTAAGTTTATTTTGAATGTAATGTTGAAAGGTCAGCGATCCACAAGCATTCACCGCCCTCTTGAGATGTGTCAGGCTGTGTTTTCACCCTTTTTGCCTTTCTCCATAACAACAACAATCTCCATAAGGATTCAGCTGCTTGCACTCAAAACATGCTGGTCAATTATTGCCAGCTGTCTGCTGTGAGATTACATGCACTCTACATGATAAGCAGCAATATGCATAACTGAAAACAGCCACCCATGCAGTATGACTCAAGGTTCTCTTAAACTAGTCAAATCTGATAATTTAATGTGCAGAGGAGGGCGAGGGGTTCAGAGTAGGTCTTATGTGTGTTGAGTAATGAGTGGGAGTTTTTTTTTTTTTTTTTTTCCCAGAACATGGACCTCATCAATAGAGCCCTTTCTTCATCTTGATTTGTATAATACCTCTTGATTAAACACTTTGAGTAATACAACTGATGCTCTGTCTTGACCCCACCTATTTGTAAGGGAGACAAATTAAAGTCTTCCATCAAAATGTGATCAATGCCAGAGAGCCTCTGGGTTAAATGGGCACCCCGGCATAATGAAGCTATAATTCAGCTTTATCGCACAATAAATGAATGATGGACATTTGAACAAACCCAAGAAGGGCTTCCGGTTGACTCATGTCTCCTTTTATATATCAATTTGAAAAATTACTATAGCTCCTTCTTTTGCTTCATTTCTTTCATGAAGTAATTCGTTTATATGTGGAAATTTATGTACATATTTAAAACATAAGTTACACATGGAAATGTTGACTGGTAGATTCATTGATTGATTGATTGATTGAATTAAATTGCATCAACCTTCTTAGGTTCAAACATAGTATAAATTAAACCAGGGTTAAGTCTTAATCTATAATATATGGTGTGAGAAGAATTTAAATCAGGCTGCAAGGACCTCACTTCTGGACCACACAGTTTCCACAAAGTTTTCAACTTTTGCAGCTCTGTCTCAAATTTTACAGTGGCAGATAACGGGGTTTTTGGAAACATCTGTCAATAAATGGATTAAGTACTGGACCGATAAAATAATTTAATGTCAATAGAATCATAATGTTTTGTGTTTGTGAGCAAATAATGGTCTTTTTCATGTTTCCTTCATATTCTGTGATTCTATGACAAAACTCAGATTTCAGATTTTAATCAGATTAGTCAGATTTTAATGTCAGTAGGTACATGACCAATGTCTATATTCACTGGTTCAGTATATTCTTCTATCCTATATTGCACCTTAACAAAAGTGTTTACCAGAGATTCAAGTTCTGTCACTTTTTCTCTCCTCATAAAATCTCATGTTGATTTGTGGTCAGTGAAAATAAATTAAACTGAATATTTCCATCTTTACTCTGATATTCAATACCCAGCATGTTCACATTCATGATGATAGAGCGTGATATAGTGCCACTGAGGCAATGCACAAATACAATATTGTCTGCAACTCTAGCCCTTTAGAGAGCAATTTCTTACTTCAACAACAACAACTTCCTTGTTGAATAGATTCTACATTCTTATTATTTTGTATCTCGGAAGGAAAAAAAAATCATTACGTTTGCTTATGGCTAATCTTTTTGAGGTTGCTGCATTCTAAACTATGGCTTTCATACCGTCACCTGCCCCAAATACATATGAATAAGGACTCAGACTTCACAAAGACAGCTTTGGCATGCATCAAAAGTTCTTAATAAGATACTTTACCTGCAAGGCACCCCATAAGTGACTGCAGCACCAGCAGTTTCCATAGCAACATCATCTTCAATTTTGTAGGGTCAAAGTAGTCTCACATCCAATCACAAATGTATGGAATCCGTTTTGTACCTTTCTGGGATCTCAATCTGTATAAAAAGAAACAACAGAAATGGGTTTAATGGTAAGGTGTAAGACAGATCCTCATTAGTAGCATCTTCGAAAATCCTTTTTACTTTGTCTTTTCTTTCATCAAAGGCTTATCATGGACAGTATGGAACACAAATACACATACATTGTCTTGAAGCATATGATAATATGCATTCATTATGAACTAAAATTGAGATCAGTGAACTAAACCTTAACTAAACCTTAACCTTGACTTTGCAGTAAACTGTCTGAGCCGACTCTGTCTACATTAACCAGCGCACTACTGTCTGCATGGTACATTTTTTGACTGCGCCTTTGCAGTTCTCCAACGTATAGTATAGCTCAAGTCAAATTTCCACTTTCCTAAAAGTTGTACTACAGAAAAAGAAAGGAGAAAAAGAAAGGGTTTCGGCGGTGGGTAGGTGGTGGGCACATGAGCATATTTGATATACATCCATTTCCATATCCATATCTCCGACAACTCCAGGGACACCAACTTTCAAGTCCATATGAAAGCCAAACCACGCATAAAAATTCTTATAGCCTAAGCTGCTTGATGCCTCGTAGCTTTTACACTCATAAAAGCGCGAAGCCATTAGATGAAACGCACAGAAAAATCTAGAAGGCTTTCGGAACAGTTGTGTGCTTTTCCCCCTCAACGCAGCCGACATTTCCCTGGAATGAGAATTAAAACTCGAAAGTTTTTAGAGTGTCAGAAAGGTGGTAATTCTCCGCGTCTCAAGCCTTGGATGAGTGAGAAGTAAAAACGGGGAATGAATGAGACTGAAATGTAAAACATGTGGGTAAGAAAATGGTGTCAGCACTCATAAGGGCACTTTAAAACGTTCCACTCAAAAGAAACATTTACAAAGTGAAATTGCTCATTTTGCCGTCTTGAACACTAACCACTCGTTGGTATATTACAATAACTTTTTGATATTTTTATTGTGTTGATGCATGCCTCAGTGAGGAATTAAGTGGGATTTACATCACTTTCCAAGTTGGTGGTCTCTTTTAATGAAAACATACCAAATTACATTGTTTAATTCCCCAATCCCAAACTGAACATTAATATGCCTTTTAACTAGTTTTGAAACCAATTTGAAAGGTATTTGGTTTAGAGGGGTTGTTGAGTTAAGGGGAATGTAAATGGGGTGCAGTGAAGGGAGGCAGTTAGATTTATCCAGTTTGCCAGAGACTCTGAGGGAAGAATACAGAATAAGTCGGTGGAAATGTCAGAGGCTGCCTCTGGAAAAGCTGTACTGATGTAAGAATTAAAGCAATACAACCGGTTAAGAAGAGAATTGTACCTTGTGCAGAGCTAAGAAACAAGCGGCATTAATCCAGTGTCTCTTGGGTAAAAATTGTTATTTATAGACTTGAGGTATGTTCAACAGCAACCCATCCAAAATTACGACACTTTGTATAATTTTGCCATTATACAAAAGCACGTAGCAAGTCTCTTATTTCACTCCTGCTGCGATTCTGCATCGGCAGTATAAAGTTTTAAAGCACATTAGGTTAGAGAGTGAGATGAAACCAGTGAAAGAAACATACAAAAAGGAAGACATCTCAATTTGTTTGAGTAGGCCACATTCTCATTAATCCCCGATTCTCTAGCTCCCAGCTCTGTCTCCTTTCTCTACTTACAGAAAACAGGCCTTTTATCTCCATACATCATGTAGAAGGTTGCCAGAGTCTTGGGTGCATTAATGGTGCAGCACACTGAGCCTTACTCTTATAGTGCAGTGCATTTTTTATGCATATTAAAGTGTATCTTGTGCAAGGGTGAAGCGGTGTGCCTATTAATGTATGTTTTGTTGCAATGTTTTTTAGTTTCCATTTGAACATTCTGCACCAGCATTCATTTTGTCGATGGAAATGATCACAAAAAAACGATTTTCTGTGTGACAAAAACAAGGTGACCTACTTTATAAACAGCAAAGACTAGACTGAAAAGACAAAATGTAAATTAATAATGAAACTATTGCTATTCAATTTGTCAAAGGCATGGTTGAGGTGTGGGCATTTTTTTATTTATTTATTTTTTGCCTTTATAGTATCAAACTCCTTTCTCGGGCTTCTTCCACCCTTCTCAGTTCTACCTGATAAACCCACCAGCAGTGAGATAACACACTACTGAGCAGCTCGCAAACTTGCTCTTGCTCATTGCTGCTCTAATCTGTTTAGTTACTTGATCCCAGGAAAATGAAAGCTGATAAATGTTCTGGCTGCCTATAGAGCACATCCAGCTGTGCCTCATGTTAACTCAATGGCTATAGGTTTATAAGCAATAGAAATACTTTCAATGCTAATTTATGAAAAGACATATACGCAATGCATTTTAATGTGCTATTTTGACCCTTGAAAGCCATAATCTTAGAATTCATACTGCTGTAAGTTCAAGGAAAATAAATTCATTAAGACTCAGCAGGTGACAGATTAAAAGAAGAGCATAAATGTTTTTCTTACATGCCTTCTTTTCCCATGCCACCACTCACTATGATGCAACCCAAGTACTGTTATTAGTATAGTATTACTACTGTAATACCATTACTCCTAATACTACTAACACCATCACCACTGCCGTTACTTCTAGTACCACCACTATTGCTACTAATACCACCAGTGCTATTACTACTTGTACCACTACTTGTACTGCTGCAACTAAAACTACTGGTACTAATGCTACAACAATTACTATTTGTACTAATACTACTAATACTAATAATAATTATACTATTGTGGCAATTATAATTACTCATTATCCTCAACTGCTACTATGTATATTGGTGCAACCACTACTATTACCACCACTACTACTACTACTTCCACTCCTATTAGTACTACTTTACTCCGACCATTACTATTACCACTAGATAGATACCATTCATCTACTACCACTTTTCTGCTGTTGCCACTATTTCTATTATTTCTAACCCTTCACCTGCTACTACTCTGACTACGACTACTACTTATGAATACAACAACAACAACAACAATAATAATAATAATAATAATAATAATAATAATAATAATAATAATAATAACTAAACCACCTAATTTATATAAAAAACATTAAAAAATGACTTTTTAAAAAAATTGTCTTTCATGTCACTCAAACATTGGACAGCATGGGAACAACACACATTCCATGGGAACAATGTAGGGAATGACAGATGATGCTTCTGGGCTATAAGGAGAGGAGACAATCACTGCTTCATAACTGCAAATTATATGAAAATTGGAATATTGATAGATCTTTCCCTCATTACACATGTACAATAACCAGCTTAATTGAATTATTCTTGCGCAAAATGGGTACAATATTTAATGATGAATAATAAATTCACATTGGAAATTTTCTGTAAAAGACAACATTTTAAACTGCTGAAAAACTTGACAGTTTTCTGCATGTTACAGTTCCTGTAATTTTTAAGGGCTTTGTAACTTGAGACGGCAGGTGATGACTGACAGGTACAATTTACATAAACATGAACTGATTCCCTTTAATCTTGAGAGTAGCACATTGGATATTACTTAAGATTTGATAACCAACAGTGAGTATGATTCTTTAAAGAGATATTGCAACTCAATACGCTGCAGACACTATTTGCAATTAAGTAAAAGGCATTGAAGCGGAATTACTAGGAGCTCTTGTTGCAAAAGATTACGCCCCTAAAGGGGAACAAAAACATCAAAAAGTTGGACAGAGACCTGCAAGATGGGTATAAAAAGGGAAGTCTTTTCATATGGCTTACAAGGTCAAAGCTCAGCGTTCTCCTTTCTATAGCCTCGCCCTTTGTATTGAGTATAACCTTGATAGATGAAACATGCCCTTTCTTTGGAAATCCTATTACACTGTCTGGAGTCAGTGAAGCCATCTTACCTTGACACAAGGCTTATATTCATACTAAGCACAATGTGTTGAGGTTGGAAAAGGTACAGATCCACCGAAAGGATCTTTGTACAGTACCATAACACTTAGTGGTATTATTAGCTGGCAACAAGCAACGCAAATGTTGTTATTTAAATTTTTTTTTCTTCTGTATCTAGAGCTGTTGTGTGTCAACGCTCAATACCTTTGCAACTTCTTTGCGGGCTCCACCGGACACATGGATTTTGTTGCATATTTATTGCTTACTAACCGGAGGAGACTATGGTTTTCACACTCCAAAAAGCGGATATACTGTAGCAGATGAATGTGGATGCCTTCCACGGCGTGAAAGCCCCTTTCATTGTGTTTCCACCAGGGCAGACAGCTTAAAACTAAACCATAGCAAACAAATACATTTCTTCCCCGTACACTAACTAATCATGCAAATTCGCACGCTGGATATTTTGACAAGTCCATTTTCTTTCCCACTTTAGACTATGACAGAACAAGTGCTGTTCAGAATATCTCAAACAAACATGTGTTTTTCAGATCACTACAGCTACACCAGCAAAAGTAATACATATAAGGCTTTTTTTTTTTTAGTCAATAAAAAAAATGCTTATATGCTTCTGTGGCTGTCCACATTGTGCAGGATGAAAAAATCTATACCGAAGTTAAAGTTAAAGATAGTTCCATATTTAAAAGTCAATGTGCTATGTTTGTATAAAAGCATATTGTTTGTTTGTAATCTTGTTCCTCCATCTGGCACATAACTGCTCCAATGCCCACAGTATACCATTGCCTATAATATATTACTGCTTCAAAGTGTCCCTGTTACAAAGCTCTGTTGATGCTACATAATAATTTGAGCTATGCGTAGTAATTCAACTTCATATAATGAGGTCAGCCTTTATCTGAGGTCAAGCTATAACATCAACATCAATATGAGGGTGAAGAAAGCACGGAATCAATTATTTTTTTTTCTCAGACTACATCATTTGTTAATGTCTAGGAGGATCTGCCAAAGCCTTATTCACTCGCCCTTAAGCTCTCCGCTGCTCCTCCTCGCAGACATAATTGACATGGATGCATCTGTTTCTTTTCAGAAAAGGATATCTGAGGCCACACAAAGAGTCAGGTTTATCAAACACTTATTATGACGAATATCCTCTTCTTATGCTGACATTTGACATTTCGAACTCAAATGACTTTTTATCCTTAAGACAATGATGTTATTTCAATGGCGATATAACAAAACTATAGGAAAGTGGACTTAGCAGACCTGCTGTCTACTTAGAGATTTTAACTATATGGATCTTTGGTGATTGAATGCTTAATTTCCCATATGTCTGAAATGGGACACAGCAGGGCCAAACACGCATGGCTGTTTTTGTTTTTTTTTCCTTTGCCTTGTCCTTGGTTTAAATGGATGGAGCAGCTTTTTGACATGATGAATACAGAATCCCATTTATCTGAACCAAAGACATCTGAAATGGCCTGCTGAACAAACAGCGCTTTTCTGGAATGCTTAATTATTTCATTGGAGAAAATGAGATTTTGAATAGCTTCACCTTGCATCTGAAATTTTCTGAAAACTTTATGACCTCGCCTCAATGAAAAGTATGTTCTAGATGTCAGACAACTCATTTAAAAAAAAAAAAAAATCATCTCTGGGGGAAAAATAAAATAAATAAACTTCAGAGACTTTGAACAACAACAAATGACAACTAATGATAATTGCCAGTGCCAACAAATCATGATCTGCTCATTGTATAATTGAGAAAATCGGTTGTAGCTGCATAATATGTCATTACTAAGATGCTATCAACTTGTCGACATATTACCAAATTCATCTTCAAATTCTGTTTTGCAGCCAGAAGTGATTGATTTAATAAAGCAAATTGCTTGTGATTTTAAATACAAGAGATGCACCGTACAGCCTCGGCTGATTAGATTTTCCTAGGAGTGATTATCTCAAAGTTAAAATATATGGATAATTGTTTTCTGGGTTTTCTGTGTCGTGCACAAGAGAACCATGAACTCTTTTTCTGAAGCTCCTGGTGCGATTGAGGTGCCCTTGAGCAAGACATTTCCCCTACAACTGCTTCAGTGGAGCTGCTGGCAAACAGAAGACTGTAGTTGTACTGGGCAGCTCCCAGGTGTAAGTGTATGCGTGTGAAGAAGGGCACTGCTGAAAAACACTGCAGCAAACATGCTCAGGATTTATCCCGATCTCTTGATAAATAAAGGTTAAAAAGTGTACATGGATCTCCTGGCTCCTCTGCGGATGAGAAAAATATGAGTGTAAATATTTTGGTATGTGTTGGTATAAAGTTCAGAGTTTTAAATTGTAATGTTAGTGACAGGCTAGTGGCATATAACAACTTCAAGTTTGTGTTTGCTAATTCCTGGAATTGAACCCAGATTATCTCTTCATGTCATGCAAGGTGGTGCCGGAGAATTTTAGCTCATTACCCTCCTGGTTTACATGAACTGATAAATGGGTATATTTTTCTAAGAGCTTTTTAGTGAAAATGCCATTGCCATTACCAAATGTCATTACAGCATACTATCATATCAAAGTGCCACTTGAACTAAAACTACTGATTTTTTATATTTTCATAGTCAACAGTGCCAAACATTTTATTTTAAATATAAAAATGCAAAATTAGTTTTGATTAATAATACGCTGTTGATTTGTCTAGCATAAATAAATTGTTAAATTGTGCAGTTTATAGTGATGCTCCTATGGTCATCTTTAACCCATCATAAACCACAATGTAAAACTGATGAGCTAACTCTAATATAGCTCTTGAAAAAGGACAGTGCACGTAGTTTTTGTGTTTCTGGAGGTAACCCAGCAATACAAGTGAAGCAACAAACTTTGCATATGAAAGGGACTATTTTCAGACTCTTTTTCCACTAAAGGTAGAGACTCTCGGTGCTACTGCATGTTGTGTAAATCACAATGTCACATAAACACACACATCAGGTACTGTATGAGCTAAAATAATAACAATAGATAATAATTTCATGAATTCTACCTCTACTCATTCTTCTCAAGCATGAAATTAAAGACATTTAAAACAACATTCACACATAGAGCCTATAATTTCAGCAAGTTATGAATTCCTGCAGGTCACTCCTGTGGTAAGACAGCCCATGCAATATTTCAGAGCATGAACAATTCTTCCACAAAACTAGACATTAGAGATCCAACCCTCAAACTGCGCCATGTATAACGTCTGCCGCCGGTTGATAGAGTTTATTGACAACTATCAATAGAAAGCAACACAGTGCTGAGGATACATTTTTAACATTGTGTAGAGTCATCTCAGGCGCTCTATTCAATTCTTTAATCCCAAGTCAGACAAAGAAAACAACAATGGCCTGCGGGGAACACAGTTTTATTGAGTGTTTATATTGTAGTAAACGAGGGAGGAAAGATGGCTCTCGCATTGACAGCCACACCCAATGGCGCACCGAACACCTCTCGAAAACACTAAAAAAATCCAAAAATGTCCTCTTGTGGCTCGTCAGTAACGAAGCAGAAATCCACAAGCGAGTGAATTTTGCTATCGAGAAGAATCACGAACCTGACCTCATCCTGAGATTGCTCGGAATGAAGACGTTTGCAGCCCTTATATAAGTACATTTAATAATGCAGCAGTCCCAAAGCTCAGATCTCCCCTGAAGTTGGTTGCTGTGTGGCGTTGCTCTTATTAAGCACTCAATTAAAGCCATTCCCAAGGAGAGACAGTGTGCAACATTGTTTGAATTAGGAAACTGCAGGCACAGACAGTCTGCAAAGACTACCCCAAGGACTGTTGTGCCTTGAAACCAAAAGCCTAAAAGTGACAGTGCGACACAAAGCTTCGTTAAAACAGAGAAATGATTATAATATGATTGGATTACAAATAGGGCATTTACAGAACCAGTGAGACTAGATAAATAGAACAGGAGATGGAGCTGTCTCACTGAGCTGTCTTACATCTATTTTTTTATTTGAATAATAAAAATGAAAAGAGAGATGGGGCCCAGTAGACATCACTAAACAGCTATGTTATATTATTATCCAGTGCACTTATTCATGACAGTTGTGGGCCCCCAGTGCACAGCAGTGTGTACACCATCCTTTTCGCTGATGAAGGTGGGACATATTTTTGTGTGAATTATACTTATTCATGACCTTAGCTTGACTGAATTAGATAACACTCCATCATCCCCCTAGGAGTGAAGTAGTGGGCGGAGGATTTTGCATGCAATCCCATGCAGATAAAAGATTTGTTTCATTGAAATCCAGTCTGTGGAGTACAGGCCAACCTCAAACTGGGGACAACTTGTTCTGAGTGGAGCGGCTGCCTTTAGAAGAGGCCCCTTTACCAGTAATTGCCGTTTTTTTTTTTTTTACCTAAACATTTTCACAAAAAAAAAAAAAAAAAATCCTCCCGCC
>OMLF01003074.1:2486-13255 GCA_900302615.1 Holocentrus rufus | reverse complement strand
CACTAACTTCCCCTTCAGTTGAATTTCTGCCTCTGCTTTCTGTTCAAATCACTGTTTTCTTTAGAGGGAAACTGAACTAAATAATACTTCAACATCCAACTGATGTATGTATTTATTTGTCCCTTTATCATTTCTTTCTTCCTTCTTCTCAGTTTCCTGAGTTGTTTTAGTTTTCTCTTGTTTTCTTGTTGCACAGGTAAATTCAGTTTCAGCGTCCCTTTCTGTCAGGCTTCCTCTCCCACCAGCAGCTCGAGTATAAAACCTGCAGCAGCTCTGTCACGCAAACACTCTACATCTGATCTGATGCACCTGATCAGGCTGGTTTAACCTCTATAATCAGTAATCTAGATTCATCATATTTTAATCAGCTGTCATCACATCACAGCGTCCTGGTAAGGCTTTGACAGTTTAACTGCATGTAATATTTGATATTGTTTTCTCCAGAATATCTTCAGGGGCATTATGAATATTTTATCAGGTTTACAAGTAGGAGTTTGAGTTTCAGTTGACCAGAAACCGTCTTTAGCTTGCTGTATTTTCTCTTTGTGTTGAGTTTCTGCTGGAGCGATGCAGAGGAAGGCAAACCCCTGTCTGAAATGGATTTTCATCCTCTTCAGTTTTCTGCTGGGGGTGAGTGGAACGTCTTTTTTTAATAATTTATTTTATTTTATTTTATTATTTTATTATTTTTTATAACTCAGTGCCTCAGTGCAATAGTCATGGTTAAGAACAATCAATTCACTGTGTAAATATATGTAAAGACAGAGTAAAGTGGAGAAATGGGAAAGAAAAAAAAAAGATACAAAACCTGAAGGGAAACAAATTGGCCAGCAGCAACACTTTACTGAAGAATGGCATTTGTCAAATATAGAATACAAATATTCAAAATTAGTGTCTGGAATTACAAATATCAGCAACCAAATGCTAGTAGATTATTTATTTATTTATTTATTCATGTTAATCTGTGGATGTTTACCAGCCATGGTGCTAAATATGTGTTCTAAACAGCACGCTAATTTTGGTACCTGACAGTTAAGGCCTCACATTAATAAACGTTCTCGCCACAACAAGGTGCTGTTTTATTTTGCTGTTTTAATTTATTTATTCAGTTATTATTATTATTATTATTATTATTATTATTATTATTATTATTGTTGTTATTGTTATTATTATTATAATTATTATTATTAGTGGTGGTAGTAGTAGTAGTATTTTATCGTGCACATAAAGCAAAAGACAAAACATTTGACCTGTATTTTTATTTCATTTTAATTTTATAAGTAGATAGGACAGGGTAATTCCAGCTTTATTTTATTTATTTATTTATTTTCACAAAGGCTGAGGGTTTTTATTACTTTTTACTGCAGTTTATTATTATCATCATCATCATTAGTACTAGTAGTATTGTTGATGTTTTTGATTTTTGTTTGTTAATGTTGTTGTTAGTGATCAGCTGTCATTGCTATTTAATTCTGTGCTAGTGCTGAACTAAATAATAAATACATTCAGTCTGACAAAATCCTGCTGCTGCTTCTATTAACGCAAAACCAATCACTTTCTGAAGCAGTTTTTTTTTTTCTGGAAACACAGAGACATTCTGGTTCTGTTTTGATCAATACATTTCAGAGCTTTCATAGATGAGATGCCGGCTGGATCATTGTCATATATATCAGTCAGTGAGAGCGCACGTGCGTGCAGTGTAATCTCTGTACATTCCAGTGGATTTGGACGTAAATTGTTTTTCTCTTCCTCAGATTGCAGGATCTGGTCTGCTGGTTCTCGGAGTGATGGTTCTTCATCATAAGGTTTTTTGTCTGTCTTCCTGTCTGTCTTTCTGATTGCCTGCCTGCATTCAAGCATGGTATTAGCTTCCACTGTTGTTTAAAAAAAAAAAAAAAAAAAAAAAAAAAAAAACAGGACAAAGATTTACAGTGCTGTCTTCTGTCCATGTGGTCCCAAATAAACTCAGGAACAGATTGAGAACTGATGAATCAGGTGGGGCTTTAAATGCTCCTTAAAACTCACTTATTTAGTTGCGTTGAGTTGACCCAGAAATAGTTTAACAGGCTAACTGTGAACCATGTCTTTAAATAGATATTTTGGTTCAATATGTTTTCAATGTACAAGATGTTGCCTTGTGTTCGGCACTGTGTTGATCATCTGCTTTATGTCCAGGTTGAGGGAACAGGCGCTGCTCTGTTCTGGCTCTTTGTGGTCGCTGTAGCCAGCATCTGTCTCTGCTTCATGGGAGCCTATGGAGCATACAAGGAGAAACCTGCACTACTCAGAGTGGTACACTCTCTACACATTTCTATTTTATTCTGTCTCATAGAGGGTTTTCAGGTGATGCACTGCGGCCATGTTGGAGGTCTTCAGCTCTGCGAGCGGCTCAGTGAACAGGGCTGGTTCATTTCTGAAATGATCATCTGATCACTGATCCATCTGATGGATTTAGTGTTGTCAACGTCAGTTTGTTAGCTAGCCAGCCACAGTATCTGCTCAGCTAACCATCACTGTCTTGTTGTTAACATGTCACAGGCCAGATGCACTAGCTGGACCTAAAAACGTATTTTTGAACCTTATTATGTAACTAATTGATTATGCAAATTTTGTTGCACAATAAGGTGACAGTAAGGCTTAATGCACCAAATCAGCACGACAGACAACAACAGCAAATGTGTCACAGGCCAGACAGCCAAGGTGTCACAAACTAGACTAAATCCATGGGCCCAGATGTAGCACTACACTCAGATGGTGCAACAGCTTTTTTTTTTTTTCATTTATTTAAAAGGGACAATGCATATTAATGAACATAAATGTAAATACGCCAGAATTAGCCAACGGCTACTTTCCATCTGCAGTCCCTGGCAGGTCAGAAGAAATAACATTACAATAACAACAACACAATAAAAAGAATTCTTAATCCCTAATTCTACGAAGGACTTAAAACACATGTTATGCCCAGCCTACTCTTGTGACCTGGCCTGCATCTAGCTTGTGCTACTGGCCCACGATTAGCGCAGTAGCTAATATATTAGCTATTAGCTATCTATTCTATTCTATTCTATTCTATTTATTTTGTTCTATTCTGTTTTTCACAACTTGTGTCTCCTCTGTAGTTCATGGGGATGATGTTGACCGGCACAATCATCATGGTGATCGGTGCAACCAAAGTGTCTGCAGCAGCACCGCAGGTCAGACTGATCACAAACACATAAAAGCTGAAGTCAGTCAGTACTGCTGAAACACTGAAAAGATCATATCATAGAAACAGGGTGAGCAGACTCTGCATTGTAAAGGGGATTCTACAACTGGCAGCCATCTTTCAACGAACTGAATAACTTTATTGACAGTTACATCATGACAAATAAACATTATTAAAAAATATTGGTAATGGAAGATATCTACACAGGTGATTTGAACAAAGATATAAACCATTTGATTTTGGCCTCAAGATGTTGCTGTGGCTCAGACTGCCAATGTCACAGCAGCATTTTGTGAAAACCTTTCACAACCTTTCAATACTCCGACTTCCTTCCTAAGACCTTTGCCAATTCTATCCAATTCCATGAATAAATAGATCTCAGCTGACATCAGTCTGATGTTGTGGAGAAGCAGGTTACTGGTTGGTTGTGGGATGGCGTCGTTCCCTTGAGGGGTCTTTCATCCAAAGCCTCACTTAAGCACATCCAGGATAGCCAGGATCTGGTCCAGATCATCACACCATCCTGTAGTTCTGTAGATTCCTGCCATTACTTTGCTCAGTAATCAGATTACATCATCAAGAGTTCCATCTGTATTTTAATATATACACATAGTAAAAGTACAAATCACCGTCATCACTCAGTATCTATAAACTACACTGCTCATTATTTGATTTGAAAGTGTGCAGCTCTTATTTCTGTGTCATGAGCTGATGGATTTTTTGTCATGATTTCAGCTGAAGGAACTGATGCAATCTTACATGGGTGAACTTAAAAGGATGATGATGAACGGTGATGAACTGCAGCGCAGCCTCCATGCCTTCGAAATAGAGGTACTGATCAGACAGACGTTACGTTCTGTATTCAAATTAATTTATTTAAAAATATACTGCTGAACAATTACATGAATAAATTATGAACAGCTTTGATGCCTTAAATGCAGAACTTACTGTAAAATAGTCTGCCAGCACTGTTCATGCACATATCATCATGTGTGTGTGTGTGTGTGTGTGTGTGTGTGCAGAACAAGTGCTGTGGTGTGACAGGTTACTCTGACTATCAGGACTACGGAAAAAAGATTCCAAACACCTGTGAATGTTCCAGTCAACATGAAGACACCGACCTCTGCAGCCGTGTCTCCTCCTCCTCCTCCTTCCTGTACAGAGAAGAGGTCAATCGCATCACATGTTCCATACACTGCTGAATTTAATGTGTTCATTTTCAAAATGCTATGTATCCATTTTAAGGATAATCAATTTTAAATGATCATAATAAAAAATGAGTGAGTAAATTGATAAGAGTAAAATGTATCAAACCACAGACCTGAGTTTCATGTCCTTTGTAGAGGAGCTATCTGCTTAAATGCAAGTCATTTTTTCTTCTCCTCCCAAATGGAGGGCTCATTCAAGAATGAAATGCTCTTCTGTACCACAAGACTAAAGTCCAGATAAAAGGATCTTTTTTTTCCTAACTGATGTGCTGCACCTCAGTTAAATGATACAGAGCTGAAAGTCAACAGACGTGTTTTTGTCTCTTCACAGAACGACATGAAAACCATGAACGTCTACAAGCAGGTAGGAGATCAGCTGACGGAGAGAGTCAGCTCTCCTCTCACAAAGAGTCTCTGAAGGGTTTGATCAGGTGGGGCAGGCAGCGGAGAGGCAACATGTGATCAGTTCTCTGGAGAATATCGGGGTCACTTACCCTGGATCCAGGAGAAGTTTCAGACTTCAGATGGTTTTCAGACTGAGAAAACAAAAAACCATGAACAAACCAGGAGGGAAAAACAGTTTTAGTTGATGTAAAGTCGTGGAAGAGTCTTTGATTCTCTCACCAGGACACACTGGGACAGCTGGTTAGTGAAGTGTAGGTTTGGTGCAGGTGAGTCCAGGTCTGACTGTGTTGACCGCAGGTTTTAGGGGTTTCGTGGGTCTGATTACACCATTCAAGAGCAGTGGGAGGAGTCTACTTGGTAATCCCAGTGACATCACTGTTGTCTTCCTCTCCCTCAGGCGTGCGGTCCTATTCTGCTGAGCTACTTTGACCAGGGCTTACAGATGGTGCTGAGCACCGTCGTCGCCTTCGCAATCGTGGCCGTATGTATCAGTTCATCTCCAGTGACTTTTTCCTGTTCACAGGTTCAGACAGGACAACTGAAGTCTGGTGTCAGAACCAGAACCAGCTCTCATGTCCTCTGTTTTTTCCCGCTGCAGTTCGTGGGTTTCCTGCTCTCCTCCTTACTGCTGTGTCAGATAGGCGGACACTTCGACGTGCCGTCGCCTGACGCGTCGGTGAGCATGGCGCCTGTGGGGGTCAGTTCCATCTCCACGTCGTACGCCCCCTTGCACAAGGGAGAGGGAGCCCAGCAGCTCATCCCAGCTTCCTCTGCTTGGCCCTGATTGGCTGTTAGCCCCGAGTCTCCCTGTCAGCTTCAACAAACTGATCCATGTGTCCTGCAGCAGATCGTTGGCTTCAGCGCTGCATGCTAGCACTTAGCATGCATTACACTGCAGCAGGTCTCCGCCAAGCTACAGACCTGTTTGTGCTTAGCCCCGCCCCTTTAGGCAATATTGTTGTCATAAGAATCAGCGTGGACAGTTGGTCAGTGTTGACCCATGACCAACCTCCTCGCGGGTTTTGTGATGTCACATGGACGCGCTCAGTCCAACTACTGATTGTGATAAGCCCCGCCCAACAACACGCCCCCTTGAGGCAAGCTGGCCTGAAAAGTTAATCACTTCTTCACCGGTCCATGAACGACCCTCCCACCAAGTCTCACACAAATCCTTTCAGGATGTTTCGAGTTAGCATGCCGACAGACGTGCTAAAGTGTTAGCATGAGGCAACGATCTACCAGGGACACTTGGTTGACTTTGGCGTCTGATTTAACCAACCGGACGATCGACCAAACCTCTCTGGATTCTCTCTTGCCTTATAGCTTCTGAACAGGAAACAGCACATGTATAATTTTGAACAGACTCATGATTTACCCACCCACCCAACTAAAGAAGAAGAAAATATTTGGTAAATTTTGCATTGAATATTTGCTATAAATTTTGAGTTTTTGAGTTTTTTAAATTTCAACATCCTGTGTGAGTCATGGGAAAAAAATCTGTCTTTTTTCTTTTTCTTTTTTTTTTGTATTACGATGTTTTATTCAGTTGGATGAACGTGTTCATGGGAAAGCATTGCCAAAATAAAGCCAGCTTTTTAGCAGAAACCCTCCACACTGTGAACGTGCAGTTCCTCTCTCTGTGTGAGAATCTGTCTGTCCTCACCTCGTGTCTCTGTCTGTCGCTGAGGTTCCTTTTCTGCAGAGACAAACAGTCTGTTGTGTTTCATACATGTGTGAAAACTAACAGACACAAATCGCTGCACGGCGGTTTTGATAGTTTCATTTCAGTTTAAGCACTGAGGTTTTCCACTGAAGCTCCACTCAGCTTTTCTCACACTTTAACCTTTTTTTTTTTTTTTGTTCATTTCATTTCCTGATTGACTGCACAGTGCAGTAATATATAGATTTTTTTATGTTCTTCCTTTGTCATTGACTAGAAGTGGAGAAATGATAAGTTATTTTGTTTATGTAGCACCAGAAACAGCAGTTACAAAGTGCTTCATAGAATAAAATTAACAGATATATGAATAAATAAATAAATAAACAAAAGAGCCTGTTTAAACAAAAATATTACATTACATTATCATAACATTACATGTCAGAATAGGCAGTGCAGAACATAAAGGTTTGAAAATAAGACAAAGATAAAATACAAAATGTTCACAAGAAAATGACTGAAAAAAATTAAAGGCCATTCACAGGAAAGCCAGTCTAAAAAAATGTTTGGATCCTGAAACATTTAGATGAGACATTTCTGCAGAGCTCGTGTTGCAGGAGATTAAAGATCTAAAATGTAGTTGAGGGCCAGATGGGCTTTAAAAGTGATTTAGTTTAGTAGTTTAAGAGTTTGAAAGTCAGTTCTAAAACATCCAGACGTCGAGGACAGGATGTTTTCCTCTGAGTGCAGCAGGACTTACAGGAAAGACTGATGTGAAATCACAGTGAAGACGAGATCAAAACGTGCACACTCACTGCCTGTCGGAGGGAAACAGGTCAGCCTGTTCGCTCACACCTGCCTGACCTACATTTTATTGTGGAAGTTCCTTCACCTCCATCTTGGTGAACCACAAGATAAACCTACGCACATGAAGAGAAATGACAAGCTGTTGTTTATGATCATCTAAACCACTGATTCAACCACACACACACACACACACACACACACACACACATTATTTATTATTTTATTTATTTATTTTCCCAATAATTATGAATGAATCAAAATAAAATTCTAAACCTTTCATGTGCATTCAGTCAGAGAAACTGGTTCTGGTTACTTCTTTCAGCAGGTCAATGCAGTTGAATCATAATTTATAATAATTTGTAATCGATGTATCAGGGCAGTGAGTCGTTCACTCCTGCAGGGGGCGCTGGTCTCGGCGCTCGGTGTTCAGTCTGCAGTGTCTCATGTTGTCTCTTGTTGTTTCTCACAGATTCTCAGAAGCGGATCTTCTCTGCTGCCTCTGCAGACCACAGCTGCACTTTCTGCTCTTTCCCTCTCTGGCTGAAACTTTCTCTTGTGGTTGAAGCAGTTTGAGCTCCCAGGGCCTGCTGGGAAACATCAACACATGAACACAAGAGGGAAAGTGTCTCGTTCCTCAGCCTTTTCTACCTAAGATGAGACGTTCACCACGCTGTGACTGCAGGAGGGATGAAAACCCGGCTGTGTTCTGATTTGACGTGTCAAAGTGTTTTATTTAAATCAGGAGAATCAGCTGACTGAGGGGACTTCACTTTCTGGTTCAGGATGAGAATTTAAAAGACAGTTTAATGAGAAGTGACAGATCGTCACCCTATTAAAATAATGAGTTTTTGGTCTAAATCATCTCTTGATAATACTGTCCATCTCTGGTAAAATCATCTAAATCCTTATTTGAAAGGATCATGCTCTTTATGAGTTTATTTATATATTTATTTATGCCCTAAATATCATGTGCTCTGCATTTAAGTTTTTTGTGTGTACCCAAAAACTTGAAAATATGATTTGGCCATTATTTTAATAGGGTGACGATAAGCAACATAAATTCTCCATCAAGTCAACGATTTACTGAAATTTTCTGCTTTCTCTTCCTCTCATAAGAGGCCCTGCAATAAGCCTGAACACTTTGGGGTAGGAAGAAGAAAAAATCCATCTTGGCATTTGTTTACTACAGATTGTCGATCAAGTGTGAAGGAAACATCAGCAGAAGTTTGTTTATTTTAACTAAATGCCTCCCGTCCTTTTCATTTCAAGTGCTGTTTCCTCAGTGACCCGCTGTGCTGCTGTCAGCTCCACTTCACCCCGCTGTTTGTTTGTCTGGGCTCATCCAGCCGCAACAGAAACCAGATAAAGGGGGTTAGAGGTTGCTTCAGCCCTTTGATTGCCATGTTATTCCTAAATTATATGGTTGATAACCATGTTATTACTAATGAATCTGTTTGGTGACAACTTTTTAACCTTAATCCTACATGTAAAGGCTGAGCGGTGAGGTGATAGGAGGGAGGAGAGGGCACCCTGCTGTGTTAGCAGGTTTGGGTGTAGAAACTACCACATGCTCACCACATCAAGACTGAAAATATTACCTTTTTATTGTCTCTGTGAATCTCCATTACATACAGTACATGTCTAACAAAGCGTTTAAAAAAATTAAAAACTTAAAAAGTCCATTATGTGCATTATGGCAATATTCAATTCAGTTTAATTCCATCCAATTAGAAAGAGAGCAGAATCAAACAGAATAGAAAAGAAATGAATGCAGTAAATTCCATGCACTAATATGCCACAAAATTTAAAAAAATGATAAATACGAAGCAACAAATGACACCAATATGTAGGATGATTTTCATTGAAAGAATCATAATTTCAATGGGTCAATTATCGAAATGAAGTTGAAACAAAGTGAAGCTCGATTTTTTTTTCCCTCCCCCTTTTTTAAATCTGTAGTTAAAAAGAAAAAATATTTAGACAAATGAGGAAAACTCAGATGTTAGAGAAACCTTTTTCCTGTATAGAATATGGAATTGAACTAATGACGCATCCTAGTCTATAACTTTCTCCTTTTTATTTCAACTGAACTGACAAAAAAAACCCAAAACAATCAAGGTAATGTAGTTGTGACAAATTTACATCACCTCATTCATATATTTCACCCACATCATGTATTTGTAGCCAAAAATTACGCAGTATATTATATCAGGGTTTACGAACTACATTGCCTCCTGTTTCAAATTCAGACAAATTACAAAACACTGTAATATTTTGATTCACATCTGGCTACTTAATCACCTATTGGAGACCTGCTGATTCTTATTCAACATCTTCAACACTGCAGTCAGAAATGCATGAAGCTCTTGGACTTAGTATCAGCCTTTTTTGTCCCCTGGAGGAGCAGTGTCAGTATGTTTTGTCAAAGTGACTGTAACTCACAGAGAGAGGAGTTTTCAGGGTCAAAGCAAGTTCACCAACAAGGGTAAGTTCTTTCTTCAACTATGAATTGGGTCCTCAAACGCACCATGGGTCTGATTTTGCCTTTATACGAGCAGCGCTACACTCTCTCCTGGTATAATCCATGAAGGTTGTATATTGTTGGCTTTAGGATCAATTCATAAATAACTACCACAAGGCCTGTAGGAATTATGAGTGCTCAGCTGTCCAAAGCAGCTGAGTCACCCTTCTATAATAGCACTCTGCTTGTTATAGTTTAAATTAGTGAGGTGAAAATAAGTGAAAGTGGAAAACTCGCTTGAGCTACCACATCCCTGCAGGTGCTGATAAACACTCAAACAAAGGAAGCAGCGGTTCCTCCTGCTCCTGTGTAGATTTAATTTATTTTTGCCTGTTATGGGAAAGTGCATTTTGCTACTGCGACCTCTGACACAGAGAGGGAAGCCTCTGTAACCCCTTGAACTCCCTTAAATTTCCCCTTTCTCTTGAAGCTACATCACACTTATATTAAGTGAAATATTCAAAGCCAAGATGCCATTGTTTTATGGCTGCAACATGACATCAAATAGAAAATATCTGCATGTCTTGTGCATCATTTTATACACATTTCCCTTATGTTCAGCAGGACATATTTGGCATCTTTGAAAAGCTGGGGATCTGCACCAGAGTTTAAAATAAACTTTTGTGGGTTTGAGCAAAGTGGTGCAGCAATGACAAAGCCACTGGTGGGAGTGGCTCCATCAGAGCTGAAGTATAGAAATGGACTGAATCCAGTTAAAAATATGATTAAAAAACGTGTATCAGTGCCCTTCAAAGTGTTTGATTGTTAAATGGGTGAGGGTCTCACACACTCTCACACACTCTACTCCACCTCCCCCCTCCAGCCTTACCTGTCTGGCTCCTGGCAGTGGGCTGTGTGTCCATGCAGTTGGTCAGGTATGGTGGGGTGCTGAACATCCTGGCAGGGGGCTGGTGGTGGTGGTGGAGATGTGGGGTTGCCACCGACGCTGGCTGGCTAGCGGAGGGC
>OMLF01003070.1:6993-24924 GCA_900302615.1 Holocentrus rufus | reverse complement strand
AGATAGATGCGTTTCAGACCCCGATTGATAGTTTTTGAAGGTTTTGTCCAGAGGGAGGTTTAATGGTTTCAGTTTACACTGCTGTTGGGTTGAAGGTAGTGGGAGGAGTGAAACCTTTGATCAGAAGAGTCAATACATTCTCTCCTAAAGATAACTTCTAGTTAATGAATATACAATGTTGTTCAACTGTTCCTTATTTTGCTGTGGATCTCATAGAAACCCTTTTAAAAGGACACCTTGCTGACCATACATAACAGTTAGGCAACCACTGATTTACTTTTTGTATGGAACAATCATATTGTCTTTGCAATGCAGTAAATTTAATAGCTGTAAAAATGAGATGATGGATATGAGAGGATGAGAGTAACAAATCCTCAGCTGTATTTTGTCCTTCCAAACTGTTTGCTGTTGTGGTTTGTTTTGTGTGTTTTGTCTGTTGGCACTCAGTCAGAATGCAAATTGCTCTCAGTTGTCGACAGGGCAGTAGACGCAGACAAGTTGCTAACAGTGATTACCTATGAATGAAAACAATATGGAATTAATGTTAGTAAACAATAATCGTAAAAGTGTTGCACTGTAAATTCACCCTGGCTGATTTGATGACGGGATTATAGCAAATACAAAATCTGTATAGGTGTGTCCGTCGTTGACTGCCCTGGAATTTCCACTGAAACTAGCTGGTTCCTCCTCCCTTTCCAGACATTGACGTGAACCTATTGTCATAATACTCTCTGTCAGTTTCGGCGTAGCACTAACAGAAATGTTTTCTGAGAATTTGAAGGGGAGCTACAAAGCCATAGTACTGACATTCCAGTCTGCTGATTACTGAGAAGCCTCATCCAATAATGAAGTGCTTTGTTTGGGCTCTTCCGGCACATCTCTCCCTGCTATGTAAAAGCTGGGACAGTGAGACTAATATGTAAAGGTCTGGAATCTGGATAGCGTGTTGTTTAGCCTACTTTTGTCTCATGCCGCACATTGTTGTATACACTAGTTTGGGCTCATTACCATCTTAATAGCATCGTGGCCTTGTCATTTGGGCACTGTTCCACTTCAGCAGACAAGAGCAGCATTTGTCAGACTCATAGCATTCTTTTGACATGGCTTAGAATCACACAATAATGCACTAACCTATTTTTTAATGACAAAATAACGATTGGGGTATTTGTGCTCCATTTTCTTTATCCTGTTTGTCCATGAGGTATTTCAAGGAACATAAAATAAGGACTTAATAGCCTGATGTTAAAAACAGGCATCAAGAATTGTTGAAATTAGAGGCAATTTTTTTACCATGAAGAATCTGTGAAACTACAGACAATCTTGTTGTGACTTTTATGTTACTAAACAACAAATATAGTAAAACATTTATAGTGGTATTACTCCGTTTTCTGCTCTCCCTATGATTGGACAGGAGATTGATCTGTAAGAGGTTGTTTTTTCTTAAGTTAATGGAATTCATTGGATAAGATGACATTCAAGCTATGTATAATCCTGGAAATGAAGAAGAACAGTGGACAGGGCATGTCCGTTTTTACCGGGAGCTTAATGCCAACCATTTTTTCCCCCCAAGTGTGTTGTCAAAGAATTTGTCCCAGAAATATGGTGCATTTGTCCGTTGTAAGTCACGTTGTGGTTAGCCCTCCCATAGTCCCTTTATGGCAACTCTGTCCAGTTCTAGCGCTGTCAAACAAATGCCTCTTGACATCCACCAGCTAGTCATTACTTCCTATGTGTATTTGTTTTCTCTTAGAGAAGTTATTTTCTCCAAGCCATGCTACAGTACTGCAGAACCTGCTCTGGTATTTTCTCTCCACCCTCTCCACTCCTGGCTGTTTGGGTGAACACTGAAGAGCAAAGCTAGTATAGGACAAACATAAACGTAAAGAAACTACGAGCAGGCGCAGAACGCTGTTACCTGATAAGTCTACACCCGGAGGCCCTGGGCAGGAGCTGGTTGCTTGGATACCATTTGAAAACAGACATGCAGATCCTTAGAGTGTGATTGTGTGTATGTGCTCCTATTGCTAAGATAAAAGCTACCCTCCACCTGGCTCTTAAGTCTGTATTAGGTCCTTTTTTTACAGCAGAAAGTTTTCCCTTGTGTTGTGGTGCAAAATAGTTATCAGTTTAATTGATTATGCTAGAAAATACAGTTTGTATCAGTAAGCCACACCTGGAGAACAGATATTTTTATGGTTAGTGTGAAGTGAATGTAATCATGTTGTATTTGTTTATTGATAACATGGCGGATCCTTGGGGGAAAAAGGTGATAGGACCAAAGAGATGGGTGGAGGCAGGAACAGCTCAGCCTTAACTATTGCCATGGCCCCCATACAGACAGCTATGGCTGGAGGTCACAGTTTTGCATTCACTTGTCGTGACACCGCTGTCCAATCCCTCCACTTGCCTCTTGTTGGCTGAAACATGCTCCAGCAGCAGCTTCACCTCCAACCCAGCAGCCGCCCACTCTGCCTGGAGCCCCCGTCCTTGGAAATAAAGCAAGAACGTGTAGAATCGGATTACACTCCGGGGACGCTGCTTTGTCCTCTGCAATCTGATGATGGGGACGACTGCCCATGAATATTCAGAACCCCGGCCGTTAATATTTTAACATGCCAGCGATGTACAAGCCCCGTGTCGGCTCCTGTTCGCCTTTATGCTGGTGTGAAACACGGATCCTGGCCTTTACCTAACTGTATCACTCTACTCGTTTATTTTCTGCTCTCCCTTTCACATCAAAATTACAGAATGAGCAAATTGCCAGCTAGACATCCAGTGAAAATGATTAATAGTACTTATTGTTTCTGAGCCCAGTTAATGGCCATGCAGCCACTCTGTATTCAGAGCTCATTCCTTTTTCATAGGTAACGGGAGTGAAAACTGCCTTCTCCTGGGCTGCTGCCAAAACACTCTGTAGAGAGGATATATTGGCGAGATTTTATTTGAACCCCTTGGTCATAAAGCCACCGTTGCACTGACAGATATTTCAAGGTGATATACCCTCCAACTTCTATAACACTGTGGCCACAGCTTTGACCTTCGTGGCAGAGTCTTCAGCAGCATGCAAATATATATAAAGTCAGCTTTGAAGCAGTTACGCCTTAATGACACTAATTAGGGGCAAATCAATTCACAAAATCATGGCTTGGTGCAGACTTCGAATAAGGACTCACAATATGTTGTATTTTAGTGGCAAGTGAAATTAATTTAATGTTGAAGTCTGATTCACAAAGTCATTTTTTTCCCCTGACTCTGTTAGGTCTGTTGCTGCCTCATTCACGGAAGACCACATTAGAAAGCATTTTTTCTCTTTCTTTATCCTAGATTAAAACACTACATCCCTTTCAAAGAATTGTTAGACTCAGTGTAAATTTTGATGATTTCACAGGGCCTTAGAGACAGATTGTATTTAAGAGTTAAAAAAAAAAGCATAGCAGGCTGTTAGCCATCAAGCTGTATGCTGTTGTCAGAGAGCCAGAGAGTCCCTACACAAATTACATTAGCCAACTAGATTTTAGATGGCAGCGCTATTATTTTCAGTGGCGAATGATGGTAATTTGAAATAGTCAAATCGCATTTTATAGGACAGTTACGGAGACTAGTACGTAAATCACAAGTTAATTACTGTTACCATTCAAATAAGTGTGATAAATTGAAATTTGTTAGGTTTATTTCTTTTTTACCTGTCCCTGTGCACTCCCACCACCTACAGAGTTCGGCACATTTAGTTTCACTGATAAGAAATAGGAAGCTAAATGGAAGAGAAAAGATTAGCCTACACATCTATGAAGGCTGAGCATGCCTGCTAAAATTCAAAAAATGCTGGTTGAGCAGGTATTGTACTGAAAAAGAGAAATTTCCTCTGCTATCTATGTAACCCATCAGTAAAAACAAGGTCACTGCAGCACTGATTCTCTGCACTCTGTGAGTCCATCGGTCATCATCACAGCATCGCTCTGTTAGGACGATAAATACCCCCACAACACATTCATCACTTAGCCACTTGATGCCCAGATCTGCACAGCCCCACAACGCCCTCTGCTCCTAATGAGGAATAATGGGCTCAGTGACAAATATGCTGTTGACTGTGGTGGTAATAGGGGTTTCCACATGCCTCATATCTCAAATGAACATCACAAAGACCCATTTTACTGTAGATAAACTACAGACAGCCAGAGGAGACAGTGCACACCTTACAGGGAAGATTTAAAGGGTTTCATTCCAAAATGATAAGCCTATATCCATTTTAAAACTAAAATTTGTCAGTTAATCCTTCAAAATGCAGAGGTTGCTATCCTTAAAAACACAGCTATTTTGTCAACAAAGCTTTTGAGATGAGTCATAACTTTAATAGAAACTCATATTGTTTATCATGCCAGCATTCATTTTGGCAGACTACTTGTCATTGCTGTTAAATGCTGGATTTCTCTTTCAGGACTATAACTTTGTTTCTTTGTCAGATTTTGTCCATCTTAGATATTCAGGGTTATACCACTGTGTTATCTTTAAAAAGGAAGATTTTAACTATTAAGAATGAGGTATGGAATTACAAAAGATTCTGCAATCTATATCCAGGGTTGCATTAGTCTGCGTTTGGTTCTTCCCCTCGGCTGAACTTCAAAATCATTTTCCTTTTTTATTTGTTTATTTATTTATTTTTTGCCCTTTATGACTATGTATTCTGGTCCTTTCTGCATAATATTCTCACGGCATGTGAGCCAGCCATCCTAGTGTGAGGATACACAATGTGGCAGGCAGGTCCCCAGGGTGCTGCATCTGCAGGTGCTGGTGTGCAGTCTGCTGCTGCCTACCTGCTAGGTAGGTGTCAGCTCAGCTCTATACATGCTGGAACCTCTGTTAGACTATCCGCCATGCAATATGAACAGATAGGTTCAGTACTAGATTATATGGGGAAAATTATTTCACCTTATCATGTAAAACATGCCCGACAATTAATTCTGACAATGAATCTTTTGCTGCCAGTACAGAGTTTCCACAAGGATATATAATTTTTGAGATAAGCGTTACCCATTGTATTGTGCATGTCACATTATTAGTAGTCAGCATCCAGGCATTGTTTTACATAGAGCTGACTTCCTTCAGCAGTAACCCCTCACACTCTTTGCTAAGAACATTAGAGTTAATTGCGTGCCTAATCTTGAAAAATATTATGGCTCAGAAAATAAGCGACATAGGCAGAAGGTGGGGTGGTATTTGGGAGGAGGAGGAGGAGGAGGGGGTTGAAGCAGCTGTTGAAGGAGCCATTTTTAGCACTTCCATCTCATTGAAAAACATTACACATTGTCGACTGCGGGTATGGAGAAAAAGGCAAATAAGTGTTGTCTGTAAGAAGCCTCTTTGTTGATTCAGTCCCTCTTGAACTTGTTCCCTGTGGTGTTGATATTCAAGTCAATCTCATGTTTAATCATCTTGGCAAATTATGTAGCTGAACATTATGTTAATAACTCCTGTGCATAGACAAAAGGGATTTGTTATGACACATATGCTCAAAATCCTATGCTGTACACCTTTTTCACAAGGGTGTTATTGCTTTTATTGTACACTATGGCAAAGAAATCCTGTGGTGAAATTTTATCATAAGAGTCTGATTTTTAAGTGTTGAATGACTTACAAAGAGACTTGATTTGTCCTAGAAAATCACATTTGTATTAACATTTCTTGCCTCAAATTCAACCTCATGATATAATGACTACTTGCCGACAACTGCCAGACCTTTGAATGTGAGAGTTAATTTGAGGGAAAAAGTCTGAAAAGAGGTGAAATGTTCATGTAGGTTTTAGTGTTCAGACTTTATCTGGTGTAGTTTAGCAGGTGTCAGGCAGGAGCTCCCCCGTCCCTCTGATGTTAATATATTTCATGGAGCTACAGAGACTATAGTTACATTTGCAGGTGTGGATTGATGTAAGGACAGGACGACTATATGTGAACTTTAACGTTTTTCCAAAGTGCCCTTCATCTCCTTTGGAAATATGAATGAATAGAAACACTTTGTCTCATGAAAGAGTATTAGATTAGATTAGATTTAGATTAGATGGGATGAAACTTGAGTGATCCCCGTGGGGAAATTGGGTCATTGCAGTGGCAGAGAATAAGTTATAGATAAAATAAGACAAATAGTGAGTACTGAAGATAATAAAGCATAGATGCTCTGTTTCTATTTTTTTTTTTGAAAGAAAAATCTATCCCCAAAAAGCAATTTATTCTTATGATCTTGAGCAGTCAGTGTAGTGAAGTGTTCTCTCTGAAGTATGTATGAAATGTTCTCTCCCAAAGCTAAATTCAAGAGAACCAATTCTTCAGCTGACTTTTTGGATGAAAAATATTGTTTAAACTCTGCCTTTTTTTAACCACATAAATCATTCGTTTATAGTAGGTGTTAACAGTTCAAATCTATGGGCCGTTATCCCTGGAAGGTCAACCTCTAATATTTTTTTTTGTAAGCTGGTACCCCACTTGTCAGTGGGATGCTCCAGAAAGAGTGTTTGCTCTCTTGTTTCTTGCTTTAGTAGAGATTTGTTCATGTACGGAATATTTGAGTGATTTTAGGAATGACACATTGTTTTTACAGTCTTTGAATCTAATGCAGGTTTTAAGGTTAAATGGAGGGCACATGTGCACTCTAGTATATATTTTTTACTTAAAGGTCCAGTACAGGATGAATATCATTTCTAAATTGTGTGATGATGGTTTAACCAAGGACCTGTTAATGTAAAGTTCTCAAAGGATTATAGCTGTCAGCACTGTAGAAATTTGACCAATGCTTTTGTGGCTTCATTCTTGCAGGATGGTGTATTTTTGAATGCTAAATATTTGTTCCCCAAAGATAGAACTATTGGCATGCAGTGGATGACACATATATGGGGAAGTGAGACTTTCACTCATATAAGATTTGTACTGTCTAACCATGAAAAAGTGAAAAAACAAATGATGCTCTTTATGTTACAAATCAATGTCAGAGTTCCTTGCTGGTCTTTAGCTCTTAATTGATAGTACATTCAAATAATTCCATTAGCTGACTTTACAGCCAGTTGTCCAAAACAAGTGTGGCAGTATGCCACCACCCCTCTCTGCCCTTAACCTTCATTTGAAAGGTCTTTTCCTTCTCTCTGCCACCCGGTTTATTACCACTGGGCAGTTGTTGGATCTATAGGTTATGATGGCTGGGACATCTGCTAGAGATGGGTATAGAAACGACTGAGCTCCTGAACCACAGCAAGGTCAACAAGCCACAACAGACATTCATTTAATTACTGTAGTGCATCTCTCTGCCATGTGAGGAAATCGGCAGCTGGCCCAGTTGGCCTCCAGAGAGATGGGATTGAACTGAAAATAGCCCTGTGACTGGCTGGTTTATGATGGTCAGAAGGCACATTACTGCACAACCTTAATCACAAGTGCTGCTGTTTTAATAAGCAGGCACAAAGGGGCAGCCAGACTGCAGTTCTTGCTGGCGATGTAGGTTCCTCAGGAACCAGCTGTTAAGTGTCTTAATGGAGCCCATGTATAATTCATGGACATACGTAGAGCTGCCTAGCTGGCTGGCTTTCTCTGAGTGGCCGGTAATTGGAGGGAGAAGCATTGCTGTCCCCAGTCTCCTACCTCCACCCCCACTCCTCCGTCACACTGGCAGTAATAACAAGACATCTCCTTTTGCGAGTTGTGGAGGAACATCAGCTCCACATTTAATCCCTCTGAGACAGCGTGCCTGCCTGGTGACAATAAGGAGATGATGTATTGGCTCGTGTGACAACTCAAGCTTTAACATACAGCCTCTGGAAATAGTACAACAGTTAGAGTTTATATGTAATCACCTGTGGGGGGACACAGACACGTAGACATAGAGCCTGTGACGGCCTGCAATGTCACCCGCCATTTTATCAGCTAAAAAGTCTCTTATCCCCTATAAATCGGGCATTATCATGTGTCTTGGGCAGTAATGCAACCTCTCTAGAGCTTGAAAGACCTTGCCAAAAAGCTGATGTCTGGATTTTGGTGGATATGTAAAGTCCCTGATGATCTCTCTGCAGTGAGATCAAGAGGGGATAAGGTTGGATACCCCTGACCTAAATTTAAAAAAAAAAGATATCACAGCAAGACTCTTTATGATGTTTTATTCAAGATGGACAGTAAAACTTGAGCTGCAGCCGAGTCCTATACATCACCTCAGTACCTGAAGCATTTTGTATTTCAGGGCATACAATAATATTTTTTCAATATCCAATAGGTTTCTGATTTTATTTTGGACTTACTGCCCACTCACACCTGTACAACATGCTCATTCTTCTCTCTAATTTTCAGAAGTAAGGTCAACAGTCTTCATTCTACTTCACCTCAGTCACTTTCACTGAGATTATGTACTTGTCAGTCTGATCCAGGGTGGCGTAGTGTCTGTCTGGACCACTCGGGGCTTAGCCTTTTTAGATGTCATTAGAGCCATAAGGGGAGTCAGCTTGTGTGGCAGTTCTCAGGCAAAAGCACTTTGCTACGCCCACTAAACATATCCTCTCCAGCCAGATAGTCTGAGAAATGACCTTGCAGAATCCCCTGTAGGTGACATATCAGGTTGTTTTGTGAGATTATGGAAATTTTTCTACTTTTTGTCATGCTTATGAAATTAACAGGATATGGTTAAGAAGATGTGTCATTTCCTCAAATAGAAGGTGTAGCAAACTTAGACGTCTTACAGTATTAACGAGTGGGGTCCCCAGAAGCCACATTGAGCTATTTATTCAGGGAATATTTCACTTTGACTGATGTAATGTTTCACAGTGAGACTATCAAAGGTTAAGCTTGTTTTTCTTGTTTGTCTTTGAAAGGCAGCATTCACTCCCTGTCCAAGGAATGTGATGCCTGAGCATTCACAAAGAAATATCAAAGACCTCAAGAGTGGATTGCCCTGGGCTCTCTCTTATATGACAGCCAGTCACCAAATGTAGAATATTACAACCCAAACTTGTTAACCTCTTATTTCTTAAATATTAATCTATCAGCTATTGAAGATAAGAGAAGATCGCAAGTTTTTCTGTTCTTTTTAGCTACCCTCATCAGAGACTGAATCTCCGTGCTGTTTCCAATTCTGTTTCTTCTTTTTTTTCACTTGAGCTTTTTTGCTCTTCACTGCATCCTTAGTGTCAGCTTTGCTTTGCCTTGGTAAATTACAAAATAGCGCAGCTACTGCCCTTCATTTCAGAGGCAATTTCATGCTCTGAAGTCCAATTTAAAAGGGGGATAACATACAGCAATGTACTTTATGCTTAATTTCCCTGGACATAAACTCCCTTTCCAAGGGAGTTCGCCACAGTGTGTTAAGTGATCAGCTCACCAAGATTCTTCTTATAGATGCTTATGCTGCCTAGATGCATCCAAAGATCCTATGAAGGATAGACTGGGGTCAAAATAAGAAAGTGTTCACTGGTTGCATTTCACATCCCAGCACTCCTAGAATCTGAGCTCTGCGTCTAAGGGCTTACTGTATTTATCTCTACCGTCCAGACTCTTGGCTCTTCTTTATATCAGTCTGACAAGCACAGTAACCGAACGCAAAATCGAGAATAAATGCCGTCAAGCTATGTTGTGACCGAGTCGGTAACATCGCCTCTCTGTGCAAGATAGCTAAAGCGGTGCAGTGGAGTTATTTTTAACGTTTGCATTCCCAGTCGCTTCATGTCATTTACTTTGTATGTAGACTAGAGTGGTCGTTTTGAGCCTTTCTTCATGTCTTGGCTGCGAGTGTGAGCTGGAGGCATGAATACACCCAGCGGTCTTGGTTAAGCTGTAACAATAACTGACAGTCTTTGCCTCTGGCCTCCTACCGGGCTCAACACTCAGGTATCTGCCTGTGTGAAACTCTGAATGAAGTGACTCCGGTCTGAAAACATCAGGCTGTGGTTTCACTGCCTGTGAAGAGAAAGAAAAAGGAAAGAAATAAAGGATTATCCACCCTGTTATCTTTTAACAG
Source organism: Holocentrus rufus (assembly GCA_900302615.1). Taxonomy (NCBI): domain Eukaryota; kingdom Metazoa; phylum Chordata; class Actinopteri; order Holocentriformes; family Holocentridae; genus Holocentrus; species Holocentrus rufus. The sequence continues at coordinate 14,945 of OMLF01003070.1, read as the reverse complement.
CAATCTTATCTTGATGTCCTGCTATAATGTCTCCCTTCCACAGAGGACAGGAAGGGGCTGTCTGTGTTGTTTCACATTAACAAAGGCTCCATTCTGGCTGGTGGGTAAAACCGTAGACAGGATGAGAGGATTTAGAGAGAAGGGATGCTTCAAATGCATTAAAAATGGCATTGATCTTTTTGCAGTTATAGGAGTAATTTATCAATACGCCACTTTTTTCCCGAGGGTGCTTTCAACAGAAATACGTTATCTGTTGATTGAAATGTGTTGTGTTCGTCTTGTAGCCTTGGACAGGCTACAAACTCACTTGTATCCATATGGACATAAAATACATATAATACACATAATTCTGGGTATATCTTTACTACCAATGTCCAGATGACCACCACCATGCAACATCCTGCAGGCAGGGGACCTAAATTTAGACCAAAACCTCGGAGGGATCAACGTGAGCAAGACAGACTCATTGACTGCCTCCAAGCCAATCCATCTGACAGGCATACATGAAAGAAAATAGGTTACTGTGTAAAATATGCATCCGGAATAGACCGAGTTAATATCTTAATCTGCAAGAAATGTGCTACTGTATTCCACACAAAACGTGAGAAAATCAGCCGTGACCCAAATAGTTGAATCACTTGGCAGTTCTTTTTCGCCAAGCACATATCAGATTCTAGGGAAATGCGTTAAAGACGATGTCTGTTTTTTCTAAATTAGTTCTGATTTTACTTGATTGATTTTATCCTGATTAATATTTGTGGCCAAAAAAAATCCACATGCTTGAAAGTGTGAACCTAGAGGATAGCCTTCATCTAGGTGTTTAGAAACTGCTTTTTCCACTGTTGGTCTGAGTCTGTGTTTTACAAAATGCCCTGCTCTTTCTTGAAAAACTACAGAAGAATGCAGGAATTCATTGGGAGGCTTTTGTGCTGAGTACATGATATTCTTTACATGCCTCTGTACTGTCGGCACCATTGCTGCACACCCCAATCCTTTTAGTGGTTTGGCAGGGAGCCACAATGGTCTTAACTCCATAGGTATTTACACTCGTTATTTTTATGTGTATATGTTTCTGTGTTGACCTTCCAGGCACCTTAAAGTGAAGTAAAACCGTTGGATCTGATACATGGACAGACTCTTTGACTGAAACTGTGTGCCATTGTTATTAATGTCAGTGATTTGTTTTAAATGGAATGAGGAAGTTGTTTCTTATCTGTGAGAAAAGCAAATCTGACCTGGACAAAACTGGCCCTGTTTAATCTTTTCTGTCAGCAGTCCTACAGTGGTGAATATGGCACAGAGAAACATTTGGCCCATCTCAGACAAGACTGAACCTACTGAGCTCTAGATATGAAAGATATTTGAATGGTCTGTTTTTTTCTTCTTTTTTCCAGTCTGTCTCTGGCTTTTCATAAACTTCCATTACTAATGACTTTGAAAACCAGGCTTGTTAGGAGCTCCAGTGAGGGCTCTTGATCCCTAATTGAGCCCTGTGTTTCAAGGGAGAATGTTCTAGTATGATATTCACGCTCGGTTGATCTAAGCTGGCTACTTGTGTGTTCACCCCACTGACATAATTAAGCACAGTCGTGAGAACCCCTTTGCTTGCTTTCCGTAGCCTTGCACATTTTGCTCATGTTCACCATTGCAAATGTGCATCAGAGTCTCTATGTTCCTCTATGTTCTCTTAAACCCACCGACACATCACACCCCACATTTAAAACCGCAGTGCGAGTCTATCGACGGTCTGAATGGAGTAGCTGCACTCAGCAGCACTTGTGTCTCGGTATTTGATCAGCGATGCTGCCTCCTGATCAAAGCTGGCATTGTGCCCTGGGGCTTGGACAAAGGCTGGAGCTGGGGCACCGGTAGGGGCCTGGCCTGTATCAGAGACTTTATTTGTTTTGGGGGATGGGGGATAGGATAGGCTGAGGCATGGCTGCTTCAATCTCATCGCATAGAGACTCCTGTGTCAGGAGAGAGGCGCCCTATGACTACACCCCAGTGAGACATGTGGCTTTCATTTCTGGTTCAGAGTTAACTGCTGGAAGCTTAGAACACAAATAGCTGTCTGTAAAGTCTCTCTGTTCTTGCTTTCAAGTAGCATAAAGTTGAAAATACACCCCTCTCCCGCACCAACATTTCCCAATCCTAATTTTTTATGTAATCTTTCAGAAATTTCCTGCAGTCATTTTTTTTTTACAATACTTTGTTGGCAGGATGGAATTTACAAGATATGGAACAGATTCTTAAGCTGCTTAGCATTTGCATTTGATTTAGGAAGGGAATAGTTAAGTTTTAATTTGTGTAAATCAGAAACAGACAGGGGTCAGTGTCAAGACCTGCTGCCCAAAATGTCCTCCCCCTGTTGTACAGTGGTGGAGTGGAAGTTGGAAAATGTGAAGGTTTACAGTATTATAAAACACTTCCAGCATCAACAGTCCCCTTTATTCCTGGCCTGAACATGCATCCTGGGTTATCAGATTGTAACTGGATTGAGCAAAAACACAGAAAATCCAGGTATTAATGGCGCCTTGATTACTCAGACCCCCTCTGGAAGTTGTCAGAGACACATTCAGCCACATCAGAGGCAAAATGTAAATGCAGTGTGTCTCCAATTCACGCAGTGCCACTTCATAAAACAGGTATAAGTGTTTTTTGTACAAATCCAACAGTGACGTGCGCTCAAATCAAAAGTCGGGTAAAAGTGTAGAAACGTATCCAGACACAATGTGGGTATGAGTCACATGTTAATGCGAGGGGTGAAACGTGTTTCCCTGAGCAAACTTTGGCTGATGAATACCTGATACATCCACCCACCTCTTCCTCTTAATGATTTCTTTCTGAGGTTTAAATTACACCTTGATTTGAAATTAGCCTCACACGCTTTGCACTTTGGCGTGTTGACTAATTGCTTTAGCATCATCCTTCTAAAGCTGTGGTTCACGAACTGTGATAAGCTGCGTGTATATGTGTGAATGCAATATTTCTATTTTTAATGCCTCACAGATCATGTACATTGCTCGCGCTGAGCATTTAGTAATTGCTTGCAGGGAACTGTTTTTTTCCCCTGCAAAGTGAGGATGACATGATTTTGTAATTACTCCTCCGGCTTCTCTGACTGTAGAAAACACTTCAGCTGTTTCATGTTTGTGTACCTTCTTCCTCCCAACTACATCTACAAAGACATGCATTTTTCTAAACAAGGCAAGGCAACACGTCCCTGGAGACGCCTCATATTCAGCACCTTAATGCTCCCTTGCCTCTTTGTCTTTTCCTTTTTAATTTCCTCCCCACACGGCTACACCGACTTGTTTGTTGCTGTTGTTTCCCATGAGGACGTTATCAGCACGCTATCTGTGCCTGTGCTCCCTGGACTGGCCTCCCGCCTATCAGCTTCACAGCACAGCCAGCCACCCATTGTCGCCAGCACACTGTGTCCCTGGGCTCCTACGACTCCTATAGGACACAGGCCTTTTCTGTGTGTGTGTGTGTGTGTGTGTGTGTGTGTGTGTGTGTGTTTCCACAGGTTTCAGAGACACTGGAGAAGGGGTGTTCTTATCTGACTCTTCAGGGTGCTTCAGATAAATAAGCTCTCGTCCCAGAGCGATGGGGGATGGAGGGAGGAATGGATGTAGGCGAGGTTGTTGCCGGGGGTTTATGGTTGTGGTTTGTGTCCAGAAGAAGTCAGCACGGCAAAGAGGGGTTAGACACGCAGCAGCTGCTTAAATCCACTGTCTTACACCTTGTAAAATGGTAATGCACCACCTATAAATAACCAGTACGCTTCTCAAGGCCATGGCATGAAAGAGCCATTGGAGAAGGCATTGTAAAGGCCCTTTACTTTTGATTAACCGACCATTAAGGAATGAGGCAGTGTGAATTTGTCCGCCTCTCTGTCCTTCGTGCCTTCTTACCTCTCACTTTTTCCTTCTCGTACTTCTTTACCTCTTCCAGAGCTATCGGTTTTTACCAAACTAATGGTCGCAGATCCATTTTAAATTTTAGGAATTTTTCGAATAAACACCCTTTCTTCAATGACAGTGCTCTTTAAAGGAATGGAAGTGTTAAAACATTGGCCTGTATGTGTTTCTTCTTGCCTTAAAATGTCATAAACTCCATATGCTCCATGCTCCGGTCGCATTTTGAATATGGTGATTTCAGTTTGATTTCTCTCCCTGAAAACGAAGAAGGTTGAAATCCACTTGTAAAGGTTGTCAAAAAAGAAGTCGCAGGTTTATGTTGTTTTGCAAAGTTACATAAATCTTGTGTTTATGTGTTACCTCTTGATGTCGGTCTGTTTTCTCAGCATTTGAGCAGCCTGGTTATTCCACCTGTATACTGTGTAAAACCGCTTCTAGCAACCTATCCGGCTTGCTTTATTTACATGCTCAACGCAGTTCAGTTTGGACCAATAGGATCGCATCTGATAATTACAATGCCTGTGCAGAACTCATGTATCATCTTTTGTATTTAAATAAGCGCTAAAATTGGATATATATTCAAACAAATACAACCTTGTGACCTCTTTTTTGATAACCTTTTAAAATCACCAACATGCAAAATGTGACCACAGAAGAGACTGTTGTGGCTGAGTGACATTCTGTGGCTTTAAATCTTAAAAAATAACATGTACCAGCCAATATTTTCACAAACATCCTCTTCTGAAGTCAATTAGTGATTTACTGTAGCAGCAGCTGCTGAGGAAGACGTTTTTATTTTATATAGAATAAAACAGGGGTTGTTGATGTATCGAGGCTTTTACAGCAGGAGTTTGAGCCATGATGAAGTAATTTGATCAGAATCATTGTCAGTCTTGTACTTGGATGCGTATGGGAATCAGTAGCCTGTGGATGCTCACAACACTGGCATTAACCACATTGCCACTGGCTCTGCAGAAAGCTGTCAAATGCTCCGGAGGTTAAGTAAAACGCCTGTCATTCGTAGCCCATTCATCATTAAATGTTCAATTCGGTCTAAGTAGCCTTTAGGAGATATGCACTGGGAATTGATGGCAGCTCTGTGTGGCAAGTGGAGTTTTCAAGCGACATTACAGTGCAATCAGTATGGTTCAACAACCCCAGCCCCATGAAACACTAAATAAACCACAGCCCCCTCACACTCTCACCCACATTGCTTCAGACTGAATAGTTCCAGCAGGGGCATTAGGATGAGCACTCAGAATTTCCTTTTTGAATAGCACCCGAGTCATGAAGTTATAGTCTGAAATGTCTGAAATAATTAATGCGCTTCGGCATGGTCACAGGGGATCGGCTTGCATGTTAATGGTGTGGAAGAGTGTTATCAGTGCTGTTTAATTTGTTCACTCAAGGGCCCCCTGACTGCCATTTTCTAATGATGATCCACTACTGTTAATCCCGCCATCATTTCCCACCCAGGAAAATGTGCCACACTTTGCAAAAGGTCTGTCACTGTTTTTTTTTGTTTGTTTGTTTTTCTCTCCAGCTAGATACTTTCTTTCCAGCCGGCCGAAAATAACTACTCTCTCTTTTCAAGCTTGGTTTATGGTATTTTTTTCCAAGGACTAAAAGTACTTCCATTTGTAGTGTTGTTTTTGAGAGATGGATGTGAACTCAGCATGCATCCTCATTAGGATTGGTGTGCGGTGCACCATCGCAGTGAACAGGCTGTTGCCTTTCCAGATTCTCAAAACCACCTTCCCCTGTCAAAAGCACTCACTTGTTGTCATACATATTTCTACTCGGAGCTACTAAATTTGACCAAAATACCAAGCTAGTGCTGTCATTATGGCTTACCTTAGCCCAAATACAAGTATGTTTTACATGAAGAGATACTGAAACTTTTAAGAGGGTAAAGAGAGGTAAATGCCTATGCAACGTCAGTCAGCCAGTCATTCCTTCAAGTCTTCTCTCTTGTTTACTGCTTGTAGCCATGTGAGCCTGAAATAGCTTCGTTCTCTATCTTCCCTAGGTAAGACCGTTTCACATTCTCTACTTCCAAGGATGCTCTTTAAGGTCAAAGGGCTGCTGGGGAAAGAGGCTTAGGATCTCCTGTGGGCCCAGCCAAGGCTTGGAGGGTCTTTAGCTTGACTAGCGTTAGGTCAAGAGAGGTTAGATTGTCAGACTGTCTACTGGCTTCAGGGTTTACTGCTGTCTGCTGAAACTACTCCCGCCACACAGCTTAACCTCATATCTGTCTGCAAGACCTCGGACAAATCGCTTTTGCAAACACGATCCACGTGTAGAAATCTGTATACATGTCACTGCTAAACTAGACAGGTTTTCTCAATCCCTACCATTTTGATGCCTCTAGACTCAGTTTCAAAGACGCACGGTGTTGTCTTTGTGATAGAAAAATATTTTTTCATGATTGTTTTTGGTTGCTGATGTGTTTAGGCATAGTGTTTTTGCCATTGCCACTGTCATTCTTGAGATCTGCACTGCGGTAGTGACTTGGCTGGCATCTCTTATGACCGTGTGTTTTCAGTTGGTCATGCACTTCCGAGGTGTTGGCCTAATATATGTCAATTTAGAAGTGAAGTTAATCAGAGAATTAGTATTAGGAAAAAAGTAAAAGGAGAGAAAAGAAAAGGTTGAGTGTTTGGGTTAAATAAGTACCTCAGTAATGGATGCTTTACAGGGCGCAGTAACTGTAACATAATTGTTGAATTTAAAATGATAATTCGTTACTGAAAAAAAGTAATCACATTCTTATCACACATTACTGTCCAACACTGGTGTCAGCTCAGGACAAGCAACATGTAATTGTTTAACTAGAGTGACGTAAGTTGGATCAGTCATTTTCTGTCAACCAACAATAACGCTAACTGGGAACTTTGACAAGCAGTCATACTCTTAGCAAACAGTCTACACAGACGAATGTTGGTGTTGGCTCACAGTCTAAGATGAAAATGGTCAATACATGTTTGCTCTATATTCACTCAGCCACACTGCATCACCACAGTAAGCACGTTACCACCACAGCTAGGTTAAAGGAAATTACCAAAACATTGTAAAGTACGTCAGTTTGCCTCAGCAGGCATAGGCCCAGAACTTAGAAGTAGGTCTTTAAACAGAATCAAGTGTACAAATATAAAGCATTTAAGTGCCACAACCTGCACCAGGACCAAAACTAGGAACAACAGTAACAGACATTCAGTTCAATTCAGTTCAATTCAGATCACTTTATTTCTCCCTAAGGGGCAACTGAGACATGGAACAATTACCCAAAATCACCACTGCTACAAAACAGCAACAAACAAAACACTTGCCTACTGAAAAATTATAAATGGCATTGAGCTCCATTTGCACTCATGTTGCAGTGAAAATATGTTATTAAAGTCCAGTGTTTAATAAACATGATGTCAAGCTTTTATTTTTGAGTCTCAGGAAAGTGTGAAAAGCTGTTCTCAAGTGGAAATTACTTAATAGTAATCAAGTAAAAGCCTGATTATACTTATCAAAAACTACTACAATGCAACAGTTAAATCTGAATTCATACTCTAATGTTCTTAAGCAAGCTGTTTCATACTTTAAGGGCCTAACCACAAAAGTCAGATCATGTTTGTTTTTTTAGTCTTGATTTAGAAATAGTTAGAAGAGGTTTCTCTACAGCCCTCAGGCTGTGTCTTTGCTCATCGGGTGTTAATACATCTGTAATGTAATCTGGTGTCAAAATATGCTTAGGGCTTGGCAAGATTTTTTCTTTCTTCCTTGGAACCACCTGAATGTTTCCAGAGATACCTCACCATGTTGCAGCTGGAGCCTGGCCTTGTCCACAAAGGCTTTAAACCTTGCAGTAACACGCGGAGTCCCGTTGTCAGAATTACCCTTTCTGTCTCCACCTACTCAACCTCTTTCTCTCTTTACCTTCCCCTCTGTCTCTCACTCTCTCATGCTCGCTCTCATGCTGTCTTTCAAGCGCCACGGCAACCTTCTCAGTGGGATCGGTTGCCAGGAGACAGGATTCAC
>OMLF01003066.1:3658-15321 GCA_900302615.1 Holocentrus rufus | reverse complement strand
ACGCCCTCCTCGTCGACCTCCTCTCCCGCCCCCGCGTATGGGGAATGTACTCTGGAATTCTCCCCGCAGTCCAAACATATTGGCAGTTTATTTTTGTCACCAGTTCTTGTTATAGATGCCCTGTGTCCCCACGTATTTTATGTTTCTTACATACCATCATGCCGCCCTAAAGAGCTGACTGCAGGTCGCTTGAGACCAGTGTCAGTCAGCCGGTGTCTGCACATGAACGGCACACTATTCGATTTGATTTGAAGTATTGACTGGTAAAAATGGAATTTCCCATCGTAAATAAAGGGTGAAAGTCACGAGAGACTCATTGTTTTACTGACAGCTCCCCTGCTTAAGAACAAGTCACTTGATTTGACCCAGTATTTGCACTGCTGATTCTTCACGGTTCATTAGTCTCTTTGAGTTCTTTTCAGTGTGTAACTGAGTCTCATGTCCTCCATACACAAACTCAGTTATTTGATTGTATTGAGCTTGGTTTAGTTTACTATGAAAATAAAAAACAGCAAAAAATAAATTATTCAAAACAAATCCAAATCAATCTGAATCCATTGAACCAAAATTAATACTCCAAAGTGTAGTGAGTAATGCAAAGGCCACTTCCTTTCCATGGCTTAAACAGAGTATTTAACACACTTTAAAACATAATTAATTTAATCGCTGATGTCATAACTTTCTTTGAGCTCAAGTCCAAAAAATCTCACTCGGTGGACTTAAAGGAATTATTGAGTTAAAGCAGGCCATCTCTTATTTCATAACAACCAAGAGTTATCCAATTAAGCGAGCAGTTTCAAACGCATTGTGTCCAATAGGAATTTCTCTATTTAATAATGAAAGAGGGCCACATACGCCTCAAAGAAACTAGCCCAGAAAGCTCAGCGCTGACACACTCAGCATTTGCGGATGACAGTGGAAGGCAGGGATTGTAAATGAGCTCTTTTGCTAGCATTAGGGATTTGGGCCGACAGCAAGGAGAAAATCAATGCGGACAGCAGTGATATGTGAAGAGAAAATGAATCATGAAAAAAAAGTTGCTGAGTCATAATTGTTGGCAAATTGCCTGCTCACATTAAGCTTAAAACGTCAGTGTATCATGGCTTTTATCGGCTGTATTAGTGTGAATCCCCGGCTCTGTAAAACGGACCATTTCTACTCCACTTCAACAACTGGAGTGCTCCATTTGAAGCAAACACCAAACATCCATGGGAACCAGCTCTTCCTGCGGCTCTTGGATCTGAGCCAAACTCTGTTTTCTCAAGAGACAGTTGGCTTTGTTGTGCTTTAAAGTTTTGACTGTGACACAGAGACACGGACAAAAAAAATAACGAACTCAAATTCTGTTTTCTGAAAGTTGCCCACTTATGCAATGTGATCCATCATTTAACTTCAGAGAGGTTCCCTTCTGAATGAAACCAAGTGGGCATCAGTTGAGTGGTACTGACTGCTGAGGGCTGCAGAGAGGAAGCTGGAGACGGCCAGATAAGCACACTGTGTTCCACATGGTCTCTCATTCCAACTGCCATGGTCTATGTACAGTGCAGCTGCGGTGACAGTGGTTATGTGTGACTGTCTACTGATTCGTGCTCATACTAAGAATCCCAGACTCCGCAAACTGCCGCCCGATCAACATTATCTCCATCGTGCAGCATTCTCCGCATAACTGATTCATCAGCGTGGTGCCAATGATAAGCCAAAAGAGGTCCAACGGCCAACCGTAGATCAAAGATCAGTCAGGGACGGTGAGCTAATGGAGTCAGAAGTCTGAGGATCCGGTGGCTGATTGAGTGCAATTCTAGAACGATCCATAACATTGATCGGCGTGCCTCATTGTTCTCGCTCTCATTCATGATAGCGGTCTGGAGAGAGCGGGGAGAGTGGGGTATAGAGCGACGCAGGGAATCGAGATACGGTACTGCAGTTTTTCCTGCTGAATCATAGTGGGATGATGATTGAGAATTATGCGCTGTAGTCTATCTGGAAGCCATCTTGTTTATTTATATACCTGTCACCAGGGAAACAACAGGAAGCGGCGCCCTGTTGAGAAATAAAAGGGAAGAAACTCAGTCCCTCATAACACTACACACAATTGAAGCGAGAAATTGGTTGTATTTGCAGAATATCTTCCAAGAAGGTTCATATTTTTTTCTGCACTGTTCCCATAGTCTCATGCAACATTTCCCCCTTTATGAAATGAACAAGACAATGTGTGTGGGAATCATGATATTTTTGCCTTGAAAATTATCATCTGGCTTGGATTCTTTGAGGTTGCTTTTTAAATGCTGAGCATATTTTCAGAGTTTGCTAAAGAGTTTCATTTCAAAGAGAGATGTCAAATCAGGCAATCTTGATCGAAGCAGCAACATTTTAGGATTAAAGTTTGCATGGGACAAAGATAGGGTGAATGTACAAAAATTCAGCAATGAGCATCTGATAACTTTTTTTTTAATCAAATTGACTATGTGGTGTTTAAGAATGAAATTATTCACCATTTCACTGGCTACACTTCATGACTGTCCTCCATACTTGAGCTTTTAGTTGAATGTGAGCTACAGATGAGGCTGTAGTCATAGCATACACGTATTTCAGTCCATTTTGAAGGACAGGGCGCTGGTGGACGCCTCTTTGTTGTCACCACTCTATGTTTAGCCTGATTAAAATCTGATGACAAGACAGGAGCAGTGACTATCTTAAAACCTGTCGGTGCACAAGCAAACAGACTGTATTTACCTCTCATCTCTCTTTTTCCCTCTGTCTATCTCTCCCATTTGCTCGCCCTCTTTTTTCATTCCTGCCATGCCATCACCATCCCCCTCTCCAGCCGTGCTGTCTGCCTCTGAATGCCCGGCCTTCCCTCATACACAATTTGCAGACTCATGCCATGCCAGTGGTACTGTTTCCTATGAGCAGAGCTGCAGTTATTGGCATCATGTGCTTCCTGTCTCGTGCTTCTGAACTGCCAACCCATCTCTGGTGTGTTTCTCGGCGTGCTTGTTTGCTTGTGTGTGTGTGTGTGTGTGTGTGTCTGTTTGCTTGCTTGAATCAAACCATCTGGCTCTGTAAACAGCAAGATAGACAGAGGCCAGAGGAGTCCATCCAGGCAGTGAGTGGGGAGAGGGGCGGTCCGACTCAGGGAGGACTGAAGTAGGAGGGGAGATGGTGGACCAACTCGGTGGATCAACAGAGAACAGCACTTCACACGCTGATGACAAGACACAAGGACTGACCCAACTTTGACCGCCAACCCCAAAGACAAGCAGAAGGCCAAATACCCAAGCGGTCAATCAGGGACGTAGTCAGACCTTCACCCTAACCTACAAGGAGCATCAGCTGGACCCACCAGCTCAAAGTCCATCTGAAAAATACCTACTGTGAGTATAAACCATTTACTCCAGACAGGCTACAGCTAATGGATTGTGGTTTCAGCCAAGGTAAGTATAATGGCACATAATGCAATCTAGGGAATGAAATAGGGTGCTGCTTTGGCTGTCTGTCATGTTGCTTTAAAATCAACAAGGATGGAATCTAATTGTGTCAAGGACATTGAATTGAGGAAAAAGTCCCATTCCACTTTGAAGCTATAAAGTTAACTCTAAGATCTCCTTATTCCACGTATTTTTTTTTCTTGTAGGGATGACTTAGGTGAAAAAAGAACCATCACCCTAACTGATGCTCTCTATTCTGAGGCCCTCTGTTCTGTGACAGCATGTGGATGGAGTTACTGTCGCTCATTCGCTTCTCCTCTCCAGCTTCATATACCTCCTGGCCTTGGTCCTATCTATGGCCTCGGTATGCACTCTCACCGAGTGTCTCGCTAATGCAGAGATAAATCACGTCATCCTAACGATGGCACTGAAATGCGAGACCTTGTTCCAGATGCAACGTTATACAGTATCTCAGTCAGAATGCGCGCTGAGCGACACTCCCTGTAAAGCTTGGCTCTAAGTGCCAGGTTCACGAATAGAGAACACTTAACACTCCCATGTCCACTTGGCCCACTGATTGTCGACCTTTTACAAACATTGACATATAAGGGATGGGAGTGGGGAGCGCCTGCACTGCTGCTCCTTAGTTTTAACAAGCGACTTCTTCTGTACATGTCAATACGTACAGGACCATTGCTGTTGGCCAGTTTTGCCCGAAGGGTAAAAGCCCTTATCTCGTTCTACCCCCCCTCCCTCTTACAAGATGATATGATCGATTTGGCATTAGAGTTTCACTGGGTTAGCTACACACTGGATATCAGCTACAAACAATGGATCAATCAAAGATCATATCAGAAGTCAATCAATGAGATACTTCTATCTAGCCCTGACCAACAAGGGCACCTTCTCTGATCATTAAGAGGCTTCTAAGCAGCACTTCATGGCTGTTCTCTGGCATTGTCACCGTCTCCGTCATGGCACAAGCGCAGCAAAAAGGCTTCTGTTTTCACGTGGGTGTGGAAACTGGTGGAGCGGCAGCTAGGAAGTGTGAGCAAAGTGGCGGAGAATAGAGAGCAGATGCTGACAGGGGTTATCTGAGGTTGGCCGGCCCTTGAGCTCCTCTTGTAGTCTGTTGCCAAGCGCGGGCCATACGCTGTGCCATCCATTTAGCAAGCCTAGTGTTTTCTGTCAAGGGCTTGAAGTCAGTTCTGCTGCCTTTGTGATGCAGTAAGCATTTGATAAAGGAGAGTGACAAAATAGTCTAATGGGTCAGCTCTATCAGAACCCATGAGTAGCATGTTTTGTATTTCAAAAGCATGTCTTTAACATGTATGACCAAAGGAATACCCAATGTTTGTTTCTTGAGCAAATTCAACAGTGAAGCCAGGCTTGGGTTAACACTGCAGGCCTCAATGCGGCACACATGAACACCCAATGAGATTGAAGGAAGAGATATCAACCCATACTTTAAAATATTTACAGTTTTACCCTTTACCTACTCCCCAAACTGGCACTAAAACCTATTTTTCCTGAATTCCAATCACTGGTACGCCCATATTTACTAGACTTTTATCTCAGTGCACACCAGTAAATTCTGCATTTAAAGAGGAGGTGGGGGGGCTGAAGTCCCTGTGAAGGCCGGAACGCCCTCTCACTCCCACTGCAAATGAGTCATGTCAAACAGAGGAGAGCCCCAGATACTATCTCTCCCTGGGCATACCCATCCACACTTTCACACATGCTGTGAGTCACGAGGCAAACGACATGAGGGGGGAGAAGACCCTCACTAGGCCACACTACGACAATGTTTGTGTTGCTCATTGCCTGGACAACGAAGGTTTGACTGTACAGGATGATATTCCATTTTGGATAACGCCCAAAAAAATACCTCATTCTACTGTACTTACTGTAACCATAAAAAGCAATGAAATTTATCAGAGGCTTGGTATTTTACTTGGCTACAGCACTAATTAGCAAAACGTAGTCAAATTCCAAAGTGAGTCAAGTCCAAAAGGGAATGTTTTTAATCAAGATGTTTGAACTGTTGCACCCTCAAATGTGTTATATTTCCATAATATGAGACTTAAAGATAGGGCAAAAACTTGATAATGGATCTAAAAATATGAATATTCTGACACAGGCCGTATTACGTAGCTGAGCAAGCATAAGCAAAAAATAAAAAATACTCAATTCTAAATATAGTCTGTGGGTCCTGTGATTTGGCTGGGGAAACAGTGTCACAAAAAGAGGAAACAGTGTCAAAGAATGGATGAAATTCCTCGAAAGCAGATGTAGCTGTGTCTCTTTCGTTGCCATGAGAGCCAAACAATGATAACTCGGGGCACTGCAAAACATACAGTGTGTAACCTCAAGTTCCACTGCGCTATTACGCACGGCGCGTCTCTTGGATATATTGGGAATCCTGGCTGTGGACCAGAGGGGCCACTCCGTGACGCAGCGACGCACGCAGGGCGTTGTTCTTCCATAATGAGACACTTTATAACAGCAGCGTCAGCCCCTGGCATCAATCTAGTCTGAGAGGTACTTAGGACTGAGGGACTACCGCTGTTGGACTCTTGGGAAAGTTGCTTTTGCGTCGTGCAAGTTTGAACCCTTTTTGTGGAAATACAAGCTCTCCGCTCTGAGTAAGTGGACTTTTCTGCCCAACTTTGCCATTTTCTACTGCGCTCAAAATCCTTTCTAAGGGATTAACAAAACGAAACGCGCTTTTCCTTGGGAGACGCCGCTCACATGAGCGCACCGACTAGATGCATGAGCTGTCATTCCAAATAGCCTATGGTGAAGCTTACTTGATAACTGAGAATTGATTTCTCAAGCTTTTACACTTTTATTGCTACCGACTCCTAACTTTCATTCAGTTTTATTTTGTTGTTTCATTCTGGTGTTATAAAATTATGCCGTGGAGATCAGCGATCACTTCTTAAGTTATCTGCATTTTAAAATAAGAGCCATGACAATTTAAAACAGGATAGAAAACGTAAATCGAGCCACCGCAAAGAACACCATGTAAGTTTAGAAGATCTGAGCCAGGCAGTTTTAGCTTTGATTTCGTACTTGGCGAGAATAAGGGAAAACAGGATGCACTGCTTGAGATCAGGTCATAAACTTAAGCTTGATGTCAAATTTGCCGGACAATGTTCAAATGTGCTTTTTCCATTCTGATTCCTTTGTTTTTATGAAGACGGATCGGTTAGATGTAACTGTACGTTGTTATTTTACTAATTTACGCACTTTACATAAACATGCACGGAGCCTGTCATCTGACAGAGATCGCCTTCTGTAGATCCAGCTGAAGTTTTTCAAAAGGCTGTGTGTGCTGCAGCGACACACCCATATCCCCCCAATCTGACACTCACAAACACACACACTCACACACACTCACACAGAGACTGACAAACTGTCTTCTGCTATTGTCATTCCTGCCCAGCCCTTCTGCAAAGATGCTGGTCCTACTACTGGGAATCATCACCCTGCACGTCGCTGCTCTGGTTCTCTTGTTTGTGTCAACAATTGTCAGCGTGAGTAAAATTGTCCTTGCTTTTTTTTTTTTTTTAAATGCCATTTAATATCCGACAATAGTACAAAAGAGCGTCAACAATCCTTTAGAATTTTTATTTTTTTTAGAATTTTTATTTTATTTAAAACTGTAAATTTGATTGAACAGAGTATATCTTGTAGAATATTATAGTGATACCATAGGAGATGGCTGATTTGTTTTGTTATGGTCCTCCCATACATTCAATCTGTATTATTAGAGATATGTTTTAATTATTACTGGAGATTTATTAGTTGTTAGTCTTAATTCGGACTCCTTCACTCATCCATTTGGCTCTGTTAATGACCTACTTGTATGTTGATGACACCAGGTATGGACGACAGGTGAAACTAGAACCGCAGACCTCTGGACAAACTGCTCTACTGCCAATGGAGGATACCACTGCGACCCTGCTTCAACCGGAGGTCAGACACAGCTGCCTGACTTTTACATCTTCATATTTGATCATAACATGTTTTATTTATGTATTTATTTATTATAACACAATGATAAAATTAAATTAAAATCGAACATTTTTACATTGTTGAAAAATTGAATTATATCTCATAGCTGGTCCTTCAGGATTTTTACTGGTGATCAGTCAGTTTTTGGTTTGATCTGGGCAACATTAGCCCAGTGAAAAGCTGTATAGCATTAATAAGAGTTTACTCCATTAAGTCTGGAGGGGGGTTTTAATATTGTAAACTGAAATGGGCTAAAACCTCAATTTAAGTGGGTGTGTCAAGGCTCCTCTGGGACTCTGGTGCCATCTAGGGCAGAAAATGTGTAACTGCTGCCTCGAATGTGGAACTGTTGATAGGCTGCTGCTGTATAAATAGTCATGGTGTGATGTCCTTATTCAGACCCCATGTTTGGGAGTCCGTAGTGAGAGGGGATGGAGGGTTAGGGAGGTGTGGACCAGGGTGGGGCTGCAGAGAGTATTTAAAGTGTTAGATCTGGGCAGGACTGTGTGTAAGAGTGTGTGTGTGTTTATGTGTGTGTGTGATGGTGTGTTTGACAGCAGGGAGGCCTTGGACCACCCCATGCGGAACATAGCAGGCTGACGGCGGGTCACGCCCAAGTGTCAAATAATAGAATCCAGTATTACTTTGTGAGGATCATTAAGAAAATTTAAGACAGCAGCTGCAGTCTTAGAGACACATTTAGATCGAGCCAGCCTCCTCCACGTGTTTGGTTTACCTGTTTTGCCTTTTCTTGGCATGAAGTAGAAATACATGGATGGAATTATTTTGGATTATGATTCGTATTAAGTCTTATTAAATTTCCACGATCATACCATTGCTGATTTGGAGACACTCCTGGTTTATATTAGATCACTGTTGACTAGGCCTATGTTTTGCTGCTTAATGTGCTGTTGGACTGGTGCAGCAGCTCCTGGCTGCAGCTGGTGATGTCATGTGTCTAGAATGAGCGGTGCTCAGCCAGTGTGTGTTTTGTCAGGGCAACAGGGCCCAGCATGCTCTGCCAGGTGGTTTCGTGGCACAGGCAGTTTGTTTGACTTGCTTTCATTAGCGCACTGACGCACACTGTTTGTTTAAGGAGGCGCGTGCGCTCGGGTCTGTGCTGCGCGGCTCTTGGAGATGGAAGATAGTGGTCTTTTCTCACATGGGGGCCATGCCCAAACTTGTGTGCAGAAGAACTTCTGAGGCTTTGCTGAGCAATCAAGCCATGAGGAGGGAAGGGAAATTCCTTCTGTATTGCGGATTGAGGTGAAGCGAGGGCATCATAGTCATACTCTTTGGTTATTTTTAGGAGCGTTGTGACACTTCTGATTTTCTCTTCACGTTTCCTTGGCTACAGAAATGTTGTTTTAGTCATTACACTTTGATGACGCCCAGACGAGGGATACTCATCTCACTGTTATCACATGTTAAGCTCGAGTTAAACATCATACCCCTCTTGTTTATGGGGAAAAAAAAAATAAAAATCAAGGAATTCACTTGCTCTAAAATTAGCCGGTCAAGAATAGTTCCTTCTATCCCTGCCACCAACACTTAGGCCTCTAGGACATAAACATCATGGAGCAAACATTGTATTAGCTTAAATATTTTTGTTCAGCATTACTGTGTTGGTTTGGATAGTCGGCGTAGTGGGGCGCTGGGCCTCAGCATGAGAAAGGCAGAGAGACAGCGGTCATCAACAGTTCCTTTCCTGTTTGGGGTTGCAGTGGAAAGCATGTGTGGAAACAGTACGCTTTTGTACTGTAATACTGCGGCGATAAATCATGCCATTCATTTAACCTCTTGAATAGGAAGCATACTTGCTTATCTGTGATATTTTGAGCCCTGAACCACGCCTCGCACAAGGAAATGCCCCATGTCACCGTTTCCTAGTACCAGTCCGACAACGAAGGAAGGAAGACAAGATGTCTGTTTATCTGAAAACAGTGATAGGCTGTCAGTATTTATAGGTGGACACTATTCATAGAGCATTGATGGAACATTTCGCCCATTGCTCACAGAATTATTATACAGCATCACGAAAACTGAATTGTTACAGTGAAATATAATGACTTTCCCAATTTGGTCTTGTGCTGAGTGTATTTTGTAGACAGAGATAATGCGGTTTTGGAGCAAATGGGTTGTCTGAGCGTTTCAAGTTTCCTCCCATATCTCCGTCTCTAAAAGTGAACCCAGGACAACGTTGTTATTCTAGGTAACCCGACTCTATATGGGTGACCTACAGCGCAATCAATCAACATGTTGTTTTCCCCTTATCTATAACAGAGACGTTTCTGTCTTTATTGTCTCCAGGAAGACAATAAAGCTCCTCGCAAATGGCTGCAGATAGAGATATCATGAATAAGAAATGGGCCTGTGAAGTGCTTTTACTTTAGTCTGTAGGGTTATGATATGGCTTGTCAAAGACTGCACAAAGTAAGCCGTCTCATTACTTAGCCATCCTTGAGCTCATCAGTATGGCCTGTCATAAATTATGCAACACAGCTTTATACATGTTATAAGTGGTAACCCATTAAACCACAACATGTCTTTGATTTGCATAATACAGTAGAATCGATAAACCGCAGGTACCTGACAGTGGGATCAGGTTAGACATTAAAATTCGATTGTTTACAAGTGGACGGCACACAGTCCACTTCTTGTGCATGCAACTCTGCTGCTTCAGTGTTGTTTGCAAAATTCTCTATCAAGGCTGCAGCTGTACACACTGATGCCAGAGGCTGTCCTCATCCTGCAAGGCTGCAAGGGTCAACAACATCTTCTGCTGTTCATCCTTGTTACATGGAAGCTGGACAGACTCGACATGTTGTGGCAGGGAGGGCGCTAAAAGGGGAGAGCAGCAGCAGACACAGCTGAACATGAGAAGAAGAAAGGCGAGAGAGAGAGAGAGAGAGAGGGAGAGAGAGAGAGATGAGAGTTTGGGAAACCTGAGAGGCCAGGAGAGCTTGCGTGGATAACCCTCTGACAAGAAATAGACCCTGCTTGGAAATCCTGGGATTCCTGGCAAGGTGCCATAACTGGAGCACACACGCACATACACACACATGGATCGCTTAGATACACAATACTTGGTCCACCCTGTCAATATGGGTGGCTAATGGGTTAATGGCCCCTAGTAGCCAGGCCCTGGAAAGCTAGCAGCTACGATCAATATTTCACATTTAGTCATAGCTCCTGTTGTGTGGGGAGTAGAGAGCTTTTAGAAACAAGATACCTAGGCAGCTTCATTATTATGGATCCATTAAACATTCCGGGAAGAAAACAGCCGGGGGCAGGTCATTACTTTCTCTTTGAGAGGATGCATGAATTTGGCGGAGAAAATGCCAGTCACACACCCTTTGAATTGCACTCCCAGAAACATGGCCTTTGGGTGTTACAGATGGCATCTGAGTTACTCAAAAAATTTTAAATGTCAGTCTTGTATAGGGTGCTCATGAATATGTTGTACTATTAATTTTGCAGGCTGTTTACACCATTATAATACAGCTTGCTTCTCCCTGCGGTTGTGTATTTCTTCTATCTTATCCTCCCCATTTCATTTGCTCATTAAGTCAATATAATACAGTATGGCTCTGCTCACTCTGATGGTTATGTGTGAGTTATTGACAGTTTCTCCTCTTTCTCCCTCCTCCCCTGCAGAATGGATTCAGGCGGTCCAGGCTCTCATGATCCTGTCCATCATCTTCAGCTTCCTGTCTCTCTTCCTCTTCTTCTGCCAGCTCTTCACTCTGCAGAAGGGCGGACGCTTCTTCCTCACTGGAACCTTCCAGATCCTTGCCAGTGAGTTCGCTGCACCTTTGCCACTCGTTGTGGCGCACATCCAGTGAAAACACAACTGACATCAAACAGACATAACAGGTCTGCGTGTCCAAGGGGGGGGGGTTTGTTGGATTCAGACAAACTGACATCTGCTCAGTTCATGCCATTCAATATTAAAACAGCACCAGAGAGACCTGAAAATGCACTGCCAGCACACACCCATCCACACACACAAACACAGTCAAGCAATACTGAACGTTTGCACTGCTTTGCCTGGGAGTTCCCTTACACAACAAAATATATGGTATAATATACTGGAAAATATAGTGCAGAACAGTAAATAATACATTTCCATATGTCCATTTATGTAGCCAGACCAGTACTTAACATTTTTCAGTGTATTACAATATATGCATGGACCACATATGTCTATATATA
>OMLF01003049.1:3307-19590 GCA_900302615.1 Holocentrus rufus | reverse complement strand
AGTGGGTGTGGGATGACGCGGGGTGGGGTGAGGCGGAGGGAGGGTTCGGGCTAACTGGTGTCCAGGTGGGGGTTACAGTGGGAAGAGTGGGGGTAAAGCACTTCCCCCGCAACTTCGGACGCGACAAAAAGAAAGAGTTTATGTTTTTCGGCGGACAAGGGATCAAGTTTATTCTTGGTATTCACTGTCATGATGTTGTAAAATTGGCAGGAAATTGAACGTGTAAAAGCTTAATTCTGATGCAGGGGCTTTAAAAGTGGGATTCAACAAGAGTTCACCTTAGTGTTGTTCTGGGTTGTCTGTGATGTAGGATATTATTCCCTCTCACGTCTGTTTATACTGCATTATATATTTATTTTCAAGCGGAGAGAGAGCTGAATATTAAACTTACCCGCAAATATCGCCAGAACAATGATGATGGCAATACACCGCTACTCGATGATCATCATTTGCATTACTTATGACAATGATTCTTCAGGATCTCATTTGATTTTCTTAATTGCTGCACAGCTGTATACATATATACATACATTTCCCATAGCAAAATTCCATTTTAGGTGCACAGCACAATTAACATAGAGCGGCTATGAGGTAATGTATGTATGTCAACATGCTATAAAGTCTTTCTTTGTTCATGCAGCGTTTATGTTATTACATGAATTATGATATAGCATGTTGCTTGGCAGCAGTGTGCTGAGAGCAGAGATTCTGTAGATAGAAAAGGCCTATGTTTTTGAGTCATACATTTTTCTTGACACTGCTTTCATCCCCCGGCCGTAATCATCATATCTCCCCCATTGCTCTCCCGGATGCAGACATCCATAATGCAATCTTCCTAATTTTGATCCCTCGCAATCTGGTTTTTAAAAGGGAGGGGAAAAAAGGGACATATTTCTGAAGGCTCGCTCCGTAATCATTTTAGACAGATAGCCTTTCCCATCGCAGATGAGCAAATATTTGTAAACCAGCTATCTAATGGAAAATTATAGTGAAATTAGAGTGAAATTCATGACAGTGAAATCCGATTATCTGTAATTCTATTATGCCATCTTAGCCCACACAGCATATTTTTGTAGAGTTTTTTCCATAAATACCTATGCCAGGGGTCCTGCTAATCAAATAAAATTGAAATTCATCTTCCCATTAAATTCAATTAGCTGCAATTTCTAAAGCCTAACAAAGATTTTAATTACTAAATTATAAAATTCTCCCCAGCCAAATTGGGGAGAGAAAAAGTGCATCCCCTGCATCTGAAAAACAAACCCATGAAAGGAAATTGTTGATCAAAAAAGATATCCAGGGGAAAATAACATTAGGGAGAGCACTGGGGCCCTTATTCAGCGAGTCTGGGTGGGGAGTGACGTGTGCCAAGCGCTAGGCTCCTGGGCCGGAGGAAATGAACTTAGCCGAGGTGCTCTCTGTCTCTAAATGTCTGCCCTCGGAGTTATTATGCTGTAATTGACTAATTGACACCTTAATTTCATTTATGGGGCTCCTGTGTTCATAAAGCAACCTCTGGGTGGGGCAGTGGTCCTGAGCGGAAGCAAGGAAGCCAACATCCAGGACACCAGGTAGGGCCTTAGGCCTTCAGTCCTCTCCTCAGCAGATGACGATTATGTATTTGATAATGAAATGGTCAGGAAGAACATACTGACTTAGCAGAGGCTTAAGGAGCATCATACTCCCATGTTTAAATCCCTCTCATGCATGCTGATGGGTAATAGTCATGCATGTCCAGCCTCGCAATCTGTCACTGCCTGTGCAGCTGACCTCCTTGTGGGTCAAGGAGTTTGTTTTTGAGAAGTGAAAAAAAAATAGAAGAACTGGCAAAAACAAGCGATGTTTTTGGGGGTGGCTTTTTTTAGCAGGTGAAACAAAAAGGTGGCCATGAGTGGAAATTAAATTGCTGTAGGTGGTCCAGCTGTGTTTCACTGGTATCAACAGTAATGTGAGACGCCGACAGCCCGGCGTTGCTGCGGCTAACTTTTACTGGAGAGTGTACTGTTAGCAGGACAGCCCCGGGGTCTCAGGTCAGCCACCAGGGCTATTTCCCAGCCACCCCCTGCTCCTTACCAGTGGGCCACTAAAACAACAGCTCAGCACCCTCTGCAGACTACAAAGCTCCTTCTGAAAAGGCACCTGCTGCTGTTATTCACTTTAGGCTCTTTGGCAGCTCGCTCCGTCTGTTTAAAGGACACATAGAAGAGAAAGCCTGACTGGAAAATGATGAATTATTTAAGTATGATGTCTAATTGTTTCGAGACAGACATCTTGTTTCTGGAAGGTAAAGGCATGGGTGGCGGGTAGTAGGTGCATGTGTGCATGTGTTTGTGTGTGTGTGTGTGTGTTGGAGGGGGGAGTCATTGTGGAGAGGTCTGTCTAGTGCGTAATACAGGCAGACTAATACTTGAAGTGGCTGGGTAAATATGACCAAACTGAAACTTTAATCTGCTTTTTCCATACTCAAGCTGGCTGGGTATTAAAGATAATCTTTTTTGTGTGTCATATGGTGGGAGATATAGATGGAGCTAATTTTTAGAGACAAATCTGATATTTGTCAACTGGTTGAAAAAAACCTGGGGATTTTCTTCTAATCCTCCCTTGGATGTGAAGGCGCGTTAACAGCAAAATGCAGATGGTGTTCTGTGCACGGAGAGTACCCAGCACTCAGCGCAGTGCATACGGAAAGGCGCAGGCTTGCCTCGCTAGGGCTCAACACAACCTGCAGATAGCTAACTCCCCCTCCTCCATACACACACACACACACACACAATTAACAAGCCACTTATGAGAGCGGTAGCCTATTAGTCTATTCCAAAGCGCAAACTTTGCAAAATACATTTCTTGGTTGTTTCTCTTTACTTTTTGTTTCCTTGCTGACATAACATCCTTACTTCTGGGCTGTGTTCATCAAATATTCAGTTGCAACTCAATTCCAATAAGGAAAAGAAAACAAATTATAAATAAAATGGAGGCATAAATCTTTCAGGATCCTAATTCTAACTTTCCCTCGGAGTGTTTCTGTCTTTATTTTGTCACATTAAGCAGTTTTACTTTCCGTTCCCACTGCTAGGCGTGGCTGATTTTACACTGGTGGAAAGAGCCCTTTATTCTGCTGCTCTCTTGTTTTGGAACACTGCGCGTTTTGTGGTGTCACTTCTTTTATGCACAATTATCACTTGTGTAACTTCTGGTTTTCTTTTTATGAGACATGGAACAATAAAACCTATCTGATGTTCTTTTTTTGGTCGCAGTGGGATCGAGGCAAGCACTGCACTTTGCCCTGTGAGGGAAAGCTGAGAGTCTGCACAGTGATGCAAAGCCGCCTCAGCTGCCTTATCTTATCCAATGTTTTTGTCAGATATTTGCTCTGGTCATTTTAGCACCAGAATGCAACATGGCAGAGCACTTTGGATGCATTCCTAAACTGGTTTGTGGCTCTGCACTACATTTGACATTCTATTGATAGTTATTCCATGACCTTTCGCAGACATCAGGTCAAACATTATATGGCACATATAGTAACAAGTCCAAGCTTCAAAACGCATTAACAACTCAGACCACATGCCCGAGAGAAGCATGCGCTCTATGCAATGAAATACACACAGCCTTATTATTTTGTAGAGGAGCTTAAGGGTGTGTACTTCTAAACCAATTATTAAATACATGGCTAGTAGGACTCAGGTAGGCTGTATGGGATAGAGCAGATTAATGTCAAGATTTGGACAGGGAAGCCATTGAGACACTGCACGACAGCTCATAAAAGGTGAAAAGGGACAAATCTATACACTTTCACACAAGACTTGCAAACTATGAATAGAATGACTTAATTTGCCTCCACTCATGCTCTCACTGTTTCTGCAAGAAACAGCCATAATTTTTTCTACACCCACTTTCAAGTGCCTGCTCTTCCAGAATATTCCAGCAAGCAACATCAGACCACAACTGAAGTATGTTACGTATTTACTTACACAAACAGAGTGGTAATATTGATCTTGTCTGTTTTATCTGGGCTGCAAGCCTACATGGACTTGACATAACTTATGGAGACTAAAACGGATTAGTGAGAGTTTTACACAAAGATGCCACATGAGTGTTAGTGCACTAAAGAGTAGTGGGTTACAAGTGCTTGTGAGAATTTTATCCTCAGGCTACAATGTGTCCTTCTTTCACTTCATCTGGATTTTAAGTGGTAATGACAGTAAAAATAGGTAAAAATTGAAATGCAACAGGCAAAAGGGGCTAGCCTATATTAGTTTGTATCTGCAGCATGCGCATTTGTTTTGCACAAGACAGAGCTGACTTCTATTGATTAGTCCTTCCAAAGAAAAAAGTTGACATTATATGCACTATGAAATTCAGCATTTTTTTAACCTTCAGCAATGCTTGTCATTCGCCTGTGAAATAAATAAATAAATCTCCACCAGGAGGAAGGGGGAAAAAAATCGCTAAAGCTCTTTTGGTGTAATTGGCTGAATAGCAAGGGCAGCAGAAAATTTACAGGCAGACAACAGTGTGAAGGGGACTCGGTCACAGTGCAAAACTAAGCCCTCAGCACCAGCCAGGGAGTAAGCGAGCCAGAGCGAGCGAGCGAGCATCTAGGTGCCTGTCTGGCATATCTTAACTAGCATGAGGCACTACTCTCTCGCTAGCTTTGGTGGTAAGCTGCAGATCACAGTCCATTTTCTGGACAAGTTAAGTAAATAACCCAAGCAAGCAGGCAGAAGACAGTGACAGGGAAAGAGAAATCCCCCAAAGTCACAGTGGTGACACTCTGCTAAATCCAATCAAACTGAGGAGAGAGAGAGGGAGAGAGGGAGAGAGGGAGAAGGAGGGAGGAAGGGAGGAAGATATCCTCTTTACTGCCTGTGTGTGTCCAACAGCATTGATGCAATAACACCTCATTCAGTGTTTAGCCCTTCTCAAAGGACAGGCAGGGATAACACTTTAAACCCTGTGGCTTTATCTCCTGCAGATTTTCCATAAAATGCCAAGCCAGGGAGCCGGGGCCATGTGACTACCATGTAGGTCAAGGCAGATGGGGGGTAGAGAGCGAGGGAGGTGCAGGGAGAGAGGCAGAGTGGGGGAAGACGAGGGACTTTTCTAATGGAACTGTTGAAAATAGCCAGCAGTAACCAGATTAGATCAATTAAGATTGTTTCTATATCTGTTGTTGAATAAAGCACAAGAGAGGGAAACAACAAGAATGGCAGACAGGCAGGTGCAGAGAGATTAATTCAGACGAAAAATAATCAGGTTGTTGTATTTCAGGTGAAAGTTGTTTTTTTTTTCTTTTTTTGAGATATGGAGCAAAATAGGAGGGAATATTTTTACCTTTTATGTTTGCAGTTTGGTTTATTTACTGAATGTGCACTGATCCCCGGTTTGCTAGAGCTGTGTTTTTTTCTTTTTTCTTTTTTTTTTTTTTACTCTTCCTCCGCCCCTTGTATCATGTTTATCGTCACTTAATATTTGAGAAGGAGAATTGCAAGAGAAGCAGAACTTGGTGAGTACATTTCTGTGACAGCTGGTTAGGTCAGCCGGTGCCAAGAAACGCGACACCCAAGTGTCAGTTGCGTAAATAAATGTCAAAAATCCCTGCTCCGGGCTCTCCCTGCACCAAATCTATGAATGTAACTGAGACCCCGACTAAGATATCTTTACCATCCATCCTGGTGTGGCAGCATGCCCTCTGGATCTCTCTTCTACACAACTTGCACCATGTTTGACAACACGGTTAAACAGATGTAAGTCTATCCACTGCTGTTCAGGTGATAAGATATATAAATGTGATGGTCTCAGAGCAGGCAGAATTAGAGCTCTGCACAACAGCCATCAAACTGCCTAGCATGGCCTCTGCAAAACATCCTTATTTGATATGCGCGGTTTATATGGTGTGGATGGTCATGGGTGTTGGATCAGCATTAAATGGGAGAAAACAAAAGCTCTTTGCATGAGGAAAATGTCTTTAGGCAGGTGAATCTTGACCTTATAATAACAGTCCTCAAATGCACCGCACCGCACATCTGAGCTTCAAGATCTTGGTTTACATGAAAGCACGTCCTGGTCCTCCGGTTGATCTTCATCCATGACATTTTCAGAATAGGGAGATATGTCAATATTCTTAAACTCAATGGGCTTGTATAATTGAACAAAAGGCCCTTAGTTTCCATATGCTGGGGGCACACTGATTCCCAGTGGAATACCAGTGACGCTTGATGGAATACAAAATATGGACAGGATTAGGCTTTGTGCTGCTGACTGACCTTGACCTATTTTTTGACCCACGTCTCCACTCAATCACATGATTCCATTTTGATCAATAAACCTCAGGTGAATGTGCCAAAAAACAAAATGGGCCCAAAACGGTCGACGTGCTCTCTTTAAATTTCCACATTTCTGGATTAGTGCTGAGTACCACTGGCTGTGATATCTCTGTATAACCTGGCCTCAATCAAACCCAAAGGCACTATCCCTGTGAACGTAATATTGATCAAAACTAGCATCTATCCATGCATAAGAGCCTGTTTCAATTGATTTTTCCTCTTTGGGCTGAAAAATATAATAGAGTTGATATGAATTACAGGGTGTTTTGCTTCAATTCATCAAAGCAACCCAGACAATACTTGCTGTTGCTAGGGAAACATGATAACAGTTTTTGTCTGTTGCTCAACAATCAATTACTTTAATGCCTTTATGCTAGTGTTTACAGAGCAACACAAGACAGACTGGTAAAATTATCCAAATCCAGGTGGCTTGTAGTGGCAACATACATAGAAGGCGTTGTACAGTGGATTTCAGACAACCAACAACATCTTATTCCATGACAAATAAGAACAAATTTTAGCTTACCAGAGCAGAGCTAAGCAAAGCTAGCATCCCTTTTTCATCTGCATATGCTGCATTTTATTTGTTGCTCTCTAAATGCAGTTTATCCCCTGGACATTTCTGGTTAAAATCTGATGAAACTCTGACAGGTTTGGTGGCCTTTCATGATATCATAAGCTATATAAATTGTTCAGCAGCACTTGTTGTCCACTTGTGTCCCTCCAAAGTGTCCCAGTTGCCATGTTATCTGCAAAGATTTGCTGTCTCTAATTCCCAAGCTCAAGGTTGATCAGTGTTATTCTAGTGACACTTCCCCTAAAGCCTCCTGACATTAAGCCTTTATAAGACAGTTATGGGTATTACAATGGTCTTGCAGCATAAACTACTTTTTATGCCTTTACTGTGATGTATAAATAAAATAACTACAGCAACAGATTAAACTCAATAGGCCAATAGGCTACCTGTTGTCTTGTTAACAAAATATTATTGTACTGTTATCCTTGCAGTGTCTTTGTAAGTTTTAGGCTTGGGGCCTTTATTGTTGATATAGCCTTGTGGTATCAAGGAGGTTAGTGATGATGCCTGTTTAAAGTTTTTTCACTAGTCCTGCCAAAATTTTACATCAGTATCATTCTGGGCCTGTGAGACAGGTAGGAAATGAGCAATATGAGTGGACATGTGCTAAATATTTCTTAAAGGCTCTTATGAAAAGCAGGCAAATCAACTTACACTTCCCCCAAACCAAAACAGGCAAATGTAAAGCGGGTAAAGAGATTAAATTACGTGCCACAGTAAATCGAGGGCTAATCTTGCTTGTAAAGCTCGTCCCTGGCCTTTCAACTTAAAATTACCTGCTGTTAGGACAAAAACTCTCTTGAAGTCATATTGCACTTTTGTGTCACATCCTGCATATTGCTGCATGCCTGCTTTGACAAAACAGCCAAGCTTTGACATTAACTGCAGCTGGAACATGCTCACCACTGGAGTTCATGTTGATATTATTGGTGATTCTAATATTACAGGGGGAAAAGAATTAATTGAAATAAAAAATATGGCAAACTATTCAATAATGAGACAAAACCAAACATCTTCAAAGGTTCTGATACTTGTATAGCAACTGTAGACTAATGATGCATTAAATAATACTAATAGTGAATGAAAGCTGTTATAAAGAAGTTTTGCATGTACTCACATGAAGAGTTCAAGATTATTTTTTATGTATTTTACCTTGGCTGAATAGCTCAGTAGAGACGGGGAAACATGAGCTGTATATTGAGACTGTAAAACACTTGTTTTACAGTCTTACAGTTGTTTTACAGTTTTACTGCAATTCCAGGTAACAATGTGTAAAGTAAATTCCAAAAAGTTGACTCTAAGGAGGCTTGCTGTTGGTCACTTGGCTAAGGTACATGCTATTGTTACTACACTGTCCTACGTTTGAATCCCGCCTGGGACTTTTGTCGCATGTCATCCTCATCTCCTTCCTTCCTTCCTTTTCCAGAATGAAAAAATGTCTCCAATCTAATTACTTGGTAAACAAAGTGTTCAAACACCCTCTGCCAACAGAGATGGTAACTCCACCCGCTGTTTCTGCCAGATCAGTTGATTGAACCAAGACATTTTGGCCTTTAAAGGGTAATTCTGGTTATTTTCAACCTAGGCTTTGGTTGAAAATGGTGTCTGATGGTGTTAAAAATTTCATAAGTCACTCCACAGTAGAGCTTTATTTACCTACTGTTCACCCACAGTGCTGTCTAACACACACTCAAGGTGCAAAGAAAACTCCAACAGCAAAACCCAAAAAGTGATTAAAGCAATTTATTTCAGCTCAATAACTCTCACAATTCAAGAGCGTCTGCCCAATTTCATTTTATCCAATGGCTGACACCTGATATCTTATTTTAACTAGCATGAACTAGTAGGCAAGTAGACAGCTCAGGTGCCCTGATGTCACCTTCATGTCATATTAGACGTTCTTTAAATACAAACTGCTGATTGAGAAAACCACTGATGGTGGCAGTCCAAGGAATCCAAGGTTTATTTACATTAATACAATCACCCACATTTAAAAAAAAATTTGAAATATCAGCTTTAGTTTTGTTATGGCTGATTTTAAATGAACAAATTGGGCTGTGGACGTCCCAGTGAGTAACCCATGAGAAGAATATTTTCCAGATGAAGCAACAAAATCCTGTTTTACTGCCTCTCCCAATATCACGCAAAACACAACAGAAGTTGGCAGTCAGTAAAGTCAACAAGGAAGTGTTTGAGCAACGCTAAAGGTACTAGCTGGCAAGTAGGCAAATCAATGACTCTGATGCCACGTTCATGTTATGACTGAAGTCACTGAAATAGAAAGTACCAACTGAAAAAACTTCAAAACAAGCTGCTACCTGTAATTACAGGTCCTGTAGGATACGTGCAAATATTTTAAAGAGTCTGTTTTTCCTCACATAACATCACAAATTGCAAAATTGTATCAACACAAGCCACAAACACTTGTATGAATCCACAAATGTCAATAGCCAAGGGTAATAAAAATCAAAGTGATCAGTTTTACCTTTTGTAAGTTTACTTTAAAAAGCAAGCGATGCCAGCGGCATGCATTTAAATTCATGATTAAAATGTATTTTGAACTTGGGCGTTGCTACAAGTTATTCACCTGAATGCTCCCATGTTGTAGCAAAGAGATGTCATCCAATTCTTTTGTTTCTTAACCTGAAAAACCTGAATGCAGCATAAGGCCGAGTACGTCGTACACGTGTGACCATGTAGCTTAGGATTAGCATTCAATCACTGCCCATATTATGCTGTACTTTATATATCATTAACAGACACTTTTCATGACCTTTGCTCTCATAGCACTTCTTGCTCCACATTGTAGCACATATTGGAAATTAGCCTCTATAGTGGCACTGCAGGTCTGCCAAAGAAGTGAAAATGTACAAATGTATTCACAAATATATGGAGTTCTGACCAAATTTTTGTATAATGTATCTACAAACCATTACCAGACATTTTTTTACATCAAGTATGATAGGACATTTTTATTTCAATTCTTTAAGAAAAAGTTGGATTTTCTTCCAGAATTTCTACTGGTGCATGTTCAGGCGGTAGATACCAGTTTCCTGCCAATGAACAAACTTTCATATACATTCACAAAATATCAAGAAAAATGTATAAGACTGGTGCCATGTCTGGCCTTGCATGCCAGGCTTGTGCAGGTAAATCATGGTCATCAAGATGAGAGGATTACAAAGAGACTTTCACACCATCTCCAAAGACTGTGCACATTTAAAGCAGCTCTCCTGAGGGCCTTAAGAGACAGAAATAACATGACTTCACTTATTATCAAAGCTTCTCAAAGCTCGCCGGTCTTTCCCTATCCAGGTCTTTGGACTGAAAATAATATGATGCTCCATCTTTCAAAGATGTACTTTTCCTAAAGCATTGTTGATTGCCCTGTGTCCATTACTTGGAAGGATTATGATAATATTCCACATTGTGCTCGGCGTGATGCACAGGAAATTCAATACTCAAAAGGTTAATGCAATCAATTAGGATGACAAAGGAGTAAAGTAAAACCCTCCTGCTCGTGGAAAAAAGAGACAGGAGAAGAGAGGGGGAGAAAAGGTATTGAAAGCTTGAATGGATCCACCGAGAGAAAAGAGGCACTTGAAACGACAGAAAAATGGCATTTATTCAACGTGTATCGTTCAAAGCCAACTGAGTGATACACACACACACACACGCAAACACACATGTACACACACGGAAAGCAAAAAAAAAAAAAAAAAAAAAAAAAAAAAAAAAGAAGCTCTTAGATGGTGAATTGCATCATTCAGCACTCAACCAATTGTAATTGAACAATACGGGGGCAATATTTTTGTTTGAAGGTAATCAGATACCTAAGCCAAGGAAAAAGCGCCGGTGCTAGAGGCCTGAATGTCGATTCATAATGCTGATGATGTGCTATGGACTTTTCCCTCGTTCTGAGTCAAGTTTTGTCTCAGCACTCCATTCCCATGTGCATTGTTGCACGGGCTGAATATTAACAGCACTACAATTGTGTATGGGAGCGATATCTTTTGTTATTTAGATAGATGTTACAATGCTATACAACACAAAGGAGTCTCATCATTGCAGATAAATGGATAAACTTGGATGGCGGTATTGAGCTCTACAACCATTGTAATAATCCATATTACCTTTTCAGACTGAGGCTCAGTCTGTCAAAATGGTGATGTATTAATCACATTTCAGCAATCCTCCGTGGCTAATGATAATGTTATGAGAGTCTGGGTGGCAATATTTCGCTAACGTCTGCAACGCCTATTTTCTGCCGATAAGTTGTGCAAGGAGAAAAGCTTAAAACCTTGTAATCCACTTAGGTAAGGCAGTAGACTTACCTACTTCTACAAACACACAACTTATGCTTCATAAATCCACTACACCTTCACATTCTCAGACTGGCGTGCTTGAAGCTTGGAAAAATAAAACAAAAAAAAGAAACACAGAAGATCCCTCTTCCCGCACTGTTTGTACCAAATCAAGGCATGTTCCACACTTCAAACCATTGCACAAGTCAAAGAATTACCCACAGGCCCTGACAACACTAATACTCTAAAATCTGTCCTTAAGTCTCATTCACACTTACAGGAGCAAATAACATCAAAATACAGCACCACACTACAGTCTCCACCCTAATATGATTTCCAACATGACTGTTTCAAGTAAGCTATTTGACATTTTGTTCCTGAGTGGCGTGTTGTAAATGAGAGAAAAGGCAGCAAAGACAGGATTAGGCTTAAAACGCCTTTTTTCTGCCAAGCTCTTTGCCATACAGAGTTTTTTTTTTTTCCCCCCTCTCTACATACCAACGAGCATGCAGCTCTTCTATGCACAAATAAAGAGGTATGCAGACAACAAGCACAAAAGCCAGGGTTAGGCTGTAACCAGGGCTTTATGTTTTGGCCGTATGAATTCCACTTTTTCAGAGGCACAACTGCTGTAATTTGACCTACATCACATTTTTCTGTTTGGGCATTTTTCGAGGCCGGCAGCCACGTCACAGAAACAATGGGCCAAAATGGGCTTTGAAGTCGGCCCTGAATGAGAACGGAGGGGCTGACACATGAAATGCCCTCACAGCTGGGCTGCCCCCAGTCAAAAGAAAAACAAATACTTTGAATGAGAGGGGGACACGCCGCTCCTGTCTGCGCTTCCTAAGGCCCTGAGCCGCCACCGGGAGGTGGGCTTTCACGATGTGCCCGTAATGATGGATGGATTCTGAGGAAAGTCTATTCACATGGAGATGTTACATCATAAATATTTACACAGGGCTGCCGTTTCCATGTAGCCTTTGCTTGTTTTGACACACTGGAAAAATTTAAAGGCCAAAAAATGTAAGAGGGAGAAAGGCGCGGAAAATGAGGAGGCGGCTTCTCCTTTTTGTTGTTATACCATATTGAGTGATAGAATAATACTAAATTGAGTTTGAAGAGTTGGTCAGACAACTTATCTTTCCTCTGGCGATCTGCGGCTTTATTTACCTTAATCCATGACTGAGTGAACTCGTGTTTATTATAGAACCATCACTCTAATACACAGAAACCCAGCGGAAACACTAAACAAAGCGAGTTTTAGGTTTCAAAAGCCTACTGGATTAGCACACATTGCTGCTATCAAACCCATATTAGAGTATATTGCATTTTCCAGAGCTACAAGGAAGAAGGAAACACACGCAAAATAAATAACAAAGCCTCATTTTCAGCGCATCAACACTTCACTTAACAATCGTGCCCAATCCATTTAAAAGCCTGATCTTTCACTAAGACCAACCAGTGAAAGAGAGGAGTGAAAAGGGAGACGCCGTTGTTGTTGTTGGTAAGCAGCCCTACAAATTTCTACTCAGCGAGCTCAATTAAAAGCCTAGAAGTCCCCTGGGATTGTCCCTGGAACCAATGAAAACAAATTTGGCAGTTTAATTTTCTTCCCACTGTCTAAGAGAGGGACTCCACTCTGGGAGTGTTCACCCGGCCTCGGTCTCTGGGAGCCGGGAGGAGAGAGGGGAGTGTCATGCAGGGCTCATGTTAGAGCCGGTTGGGCTTTCTGATTAGTTGAATTAAAATATATCAAAAGCCAATTAAACTAACTATACTCGAGGTTAGGCAAGGGGAGACTAAGGTAAGGACATGTAATCGGCACTGCGGTTGACTTTTACTGGTTCCATGGGCCTTCCAAAGCAAAACAATTAATGATGTCTTGCTGTGTGTGTGTGTGTGTATGTGTGTGTGCATGTGCATGCAGAGACTAGGCTTGGGTGATATCCAAAATTTAATATGGGAGGGGTGGGTGGTCGGAGGGGGGGTAATACCCTGCCCAGTAAACCAACATCTTATGGTTCTTATTTTATTGTAATTCGAAATTCAAAATTCCATTCTCAGATCTCTTATACACATCAATTGCATATTAATCTAAATTAGCCTGTGCAATCAAAATTACTTACAGTAGGCATGCTATTACTGTTCCTGTGTGCATCTGTTTAACTGTTAACAGGTAACTCGCCACAAGCTGCAGTACCAACAATTTAACAAACATTTTGAATCAAACAAAAGTTCATTTAAAAAAAAAAACAATATAAAACAGAACTGATGCAAAAAAGATTTGTCTAAGATAGTCATTCTGCTTTGGCCAGGCTGTGGTCCTGCAACAGGCACCAGTCTGCGATATTCTAGAAATTGTCGCATATGGCTGAAAGTATCGTGATATTTGATATTATCAGATATCAACCCAAGCCTAATCCAGTCTAGATCAAAACTAGATCATTTGGATTTAGTGTGCTAAGCAGCAGCTGTTCTTACCGAAACTCAAGAGGTGATATTTGGCTGCTACGAATAAATTCAGCAGCTCTCATCAGGATGTTGGCTGCTGTTAGTTATCGGATCTATCGCGGAATCTATATCGTCATCGTGTGGCGGGGAGGTAAATTGGCGATGTGGTTGGCGCTCTGATTGATGCTGGGAGTGTGTCTTCTCTCTGGTGTGTCAGTGACGCCACCAGAAACAAAGGAGCGTGCTGTAGCCCCCCGCCTCAATTCACGGGCACGCCACCCCCCGGTGATAGTGAGGGTCTCTGGTTTGACATGAGACAGCCCACGGTGTCACTTCTGAATGTTCAGATCCCTCCTGACTAGGAAGCCAGGGGCAAGGGCTGTTGTATGCATCCTCATGACAGACTCCCACATCAGCATTGTGCTGCTACCAGCTAACATCATTAGCACAGAAGGTTTCATCTCAGGGAGGGAGAAAAAAAAGCAACCCAGTTTCTTCAAGTCACAAGTCATTAGCGTCCTCTCGAGAGTCAAATTGTACAGAGGCAGATTTTTTATCAGCAACAAAAGGTTTTATATGCTTGTTAATTTGGTGGATGTCATCTGTACTTAGATTTCTGTGTCTAATGCCTGTTGCAGTAATAAATGCCATATAGTGGAAAAATTGTATTATTTTGTCTAGATGACTGTGTGGGATGTTGCCACAGTACAACAAGCTCTAGACGTAAAGCAGGCATAAAAGAACATAAAATTATAATTAACATGACACAGTGGAACCAAGATAGCAAGAATAAGGCATATTGGCACAATTATGAGAAATTATGGCGCTTTGTGCTAAAATATAATTTGTTATCATGGCCAGTGTATGTATAGTTTGGTAATTCGGCTAATTATTTTCCACTGAGCTATTTTGTTGCAAGTATTGCAAGTCGGCCGAAGCGCTGGTCAACGGCAATTTATGTCAGGAAAATAGTAAAATGCCAGTGCTTATACGTCAAAAGCACCTTATTGTTCGTGTAGTTTTTGAGTCAGTGCAGCCTGGCGGGCTCTATAACACACTGTGTTAGGAGTGCATTTTACACTGTGGAGATCTCTCAGAGTGAGAAGGGGAGAGAGAGAGAGAAAGAGAGAGAGAGAGAGGCCCGGCCTCTTTGGAAAACAGATACATCAGTGTGCCTGTACAGTGTACAACATCGCTGTGAGTTAATCAGTTGGAAAATAAAACGGTGGGATTCTAATAAGTCATTTGTCAATTTTTACAACCCCCAGACACATTGATCCATGGGGATTAATGAAGATGCCTGATATTGTTGTAGATATGAACAGGGGAGACGGTGGGGACAGTAATCAGTCATGTTGGCGATTTGTCCTACCTCGTTTTCTCTTCCTGGGGAGTCACTCCATACAGGGGCTCACTTCATCTGAGGGGGAGAGCAAGAGAGAAACATTAAAACCCCAAGAACTCTTCATTCCGACGTCTATACATGCATGCACATGCTTTAGGGAAATCCATACATTTGAATGCAGGCATGATTATATCCTCGACAATGGCTGATATAATGCAGCATGCCGCCATGTGTATTCACTCATGTCCCCCCTAATATAAAAAGCACAGCAGTAAGGGCCCCACATCATGGTTGAGGGAAGGGGGTGGAGGCCGAAGGCGGGGCAAGAGGGACACTGGAGTTGGTGGAGCCTATTCAAGCATGAGGAGCAGGTGTGGAGTGCAGTTAACTACTTTTGCGAATATTTCAGCACAGTTTGCCAATGACAATTAAGTTAGAGCCAATAATCCTAAAACCAGACTAAGGAGGGGATTTTATTGGCAGATTTGACCTTGAAGTATTTGGTAGCCGAGGCTGACTCAACACAATCTTGCAGGCAAGAAAATGAAAGCAACTGCTTTCCTTTGACACCTCAGTGGCAAAAAATTATCAGATGAAAAAGATAGTTGAGTCCAACAGTGTCAGCATGAAGAACAGCGGAGGGAAAACCCGGCAGAGGTTTTAAAATCTTACACATGGCTTACAGTATAAAAGGATCAAATTCATGATCACTATAAATGTGGCTTTCCCTCATATGCAGGTGTGTAAAAGTGAAGTGCAGTATGCCTCTTATATGACATCCATTTTCCCAGCCACTCTGATCCACAAAGACAGAAACTGACTTTGGCAGAACCAGTTGAGTCACTCTTAAATCCTCTCAAAAAGTTTCCTAACCTTGAGAGCCCAAGCATCCCCGAAAAAGTAATAATAATTCTAACCTGATCTTCCTACTTATTTTATATCTCCCCTCAGCAACCTAACTTCTTCTCGGCAACAGTGCAGTTATTAATTCATGAGGCACTAATTAGTTCTTTGTTTAATTTTGTGTTAAACAGACTGACCGGAATGATAACGACTCGCGCTGTAGCGCTTCGGTCCCATGCCGCTCCTGTTTGCTACAACAAGGGAGCATCGTGCGACTAGCATGATGAACCCAATTCCCTTCTAAGTTGCACTTCATTAAGTCAAAATGTGACAAGGAGCTTAGAGGAAGAACTGGCAGATCTGATCATACATAACAATGCAGGCCCAGTAAGTTTGGGGGGAGGTAGGGGGTGCTGGTGAGGGGGGGTAGTGGA
>OMLF01003048.1:12491-42476 GCA_900302615.1 Holocentrus rufus | reverse complement strand
GAGGAAAAGCATTGCACATCACATTACACTGAGTTATGAGTTGCATTAACAGCCCTCTTAATGGCCGTTAATGTAACGTAATTCTCTTAATCTTACATAATTCCATATTGGACCGCCGCAGGATCTGAATGCTGTTTCCCTAAGCATCCCTTCAAGTGTTCACTCCAGATCTGTGAGTTGTTACATGTCTGCTGAAGTTCTTTAAATGAATACGACTCTTTGTGCCCCGCTTCAAACACCAAGTCATTCAGCACTGTGAGAATAAAGGCAATGGCATTAAAGGAAAGCAGGCTTGGCTGAATTACTGACACAGGATCAAAGTCAATGCTTTAAAGATATAAGTTTGAGTTTGGCTTTAGCCCGTTTGAGGTTTTTTTTCTTTTCTTTTTTTTTTCTTTTTTTTTTCCTCCAATAAACAGTGAAAGGGAGAGAAGACATGATCCTTGGCACTTATGTGATGTTGCGGGTGAACGTGCTACACCAAAAATAAAATTACACAACCGCCTCTTCCAGTGCAGTGACTTTATATGAAAGTATAATTAGAATTGGAAAGGTGAACTGTGAATTATAAGGTACTGAGAGTGAGAGAGAGAGAGAGAGAGAGAGAGAGAGAGAGACTGTGTTTGTGTGCGTGCATGAGTGTGTGTGTGTTTGTGTGTGTGTGTGTGTGTGTGCCAGTGTGTGGATGCATTTGTGTGAGGGGAGGAAATACACTTTTACTTCAAACTACCTTGCAGAGTTGACGAGTGCCAGAGAAAGAGTATGTGGGCGTGGAGAGACACAGAGTGAGGTGGAGGGAGGAAAAGAGAGAGAGAGAGAGAGAGAGAGAGAGAGAAGGAGAGAGAGAGAGAGGGAGGGCAGAATAGAGGGATGGAGACAGAGAGCGAGAGGAAAAGAGAGCCCTGGGGAAGTGTTTTGCTGAGGTGTCTGCTGTTGATAAAGTATTTATGACCCTGGGGCAATTTAGTGCAGACATTCAGGAACTCCACGCCACCAGGCCGCTGATGAAAGTTTCATGACCGAGCTCCACTGTGTGCCGCTGTGGCTTAGCCAGAGCAGCTCCACATTCAGCACACCACTATATTACAGTATCCACCGCCACTTCTGACTAGCAGCAATATCACCACTCTAGACTCCAAATTAAATGGGATATTCAAACTCTGTCTTATGGAGCCTTCTTTTCTTTCATGGTGCAGCGAGGCATTTTTTTTTTCTTGATGTAACTCAAAGGCCACCAACACTAAAGTCACTCAAAAAAATGATGATGTCGTTACTGTGTGATTTAGGGGGCTCAGTCTGGGCCACTCTGTGTTATCTCTTGAGAGCTTTAAATTGCAGTGTTGATTGAAGGGTTCTGACTTCAGAGGCAGTCTGAAGCCATCAATGCTGATAAATCTGGACAATGGTGATGAAGTGGAGTATTTTTTTTTTTTATTTTACAAAGTCATGCTACATCCACTTTCTTTCTTTTGATTGCTCTCTCCATTAAAGGCCAAAAGTTTACATGAAAGACCTGGTGATTTGAAAATATGGTCCCTCCTTCTATTGGCAAGTGTTACAAAAAGAAATTAAGTGCAGTCTGCTTGTTATTCACATGAAAGCAATGATTTCTGCAGCTGCACCAATAAATAATGTGTGAGCGGTTTTGAAATGATAATAGCCATTGTATGTGTTTGTCTGCATGCCTTGCACTGATCTTGCATTGATCATCTCTGCAAGTCTCTGGCACATCCAGCCAAAGAGACCAAGCTTTCTTCTGAAAGCACTGCATAAAGCAGCAGTCCCTATTACAGACAGCATTTGCATATCAGCACCAATTTGAGAAACCCACTGCCATGAATACTGACATCAAAATGGTCGTTTTGCTCTGCAATTTGTGTTTTTCAAAGGATCTGCCTGGGGCGCATAAACATCAGACGCACCAAATGACCGGCAGAAGCCCCTTTCATCAGACTGCCGAGTGAACGTGAGGATCATTTTCCCAAACATTTCACAATCACTTCAGGTAAAATACTGATGCTCGACATTGAAAAGACATGTTTAACCTCTGAAGTTTTAGCACAAGAAGAGGATATTGGTCAACTCTAGATTGGTCATCATTAATAGCTGTCAGGAAAACTGAACACAAATCAAAAGAAATGGGATATAATTGGCCAAAACCCTACGAGCATCATTATTTTAATATCACCAGTTCCTAAATATGTGTCATAATCTTTGACCAAGTATAAGAGTAATAACTGCAATCATATCAATAGGCAGGACAGATGAAGAGTGTTGACTAATTGTAAGCCAGCATCATACTGAGTTGTAAAGTCCAACCAAGCTAAACTCTTTACAAGGAAGAATGCTTTGCACTACCCAGTTAACATCTCTCCATTAATTCAATTTTATGCACCAGGGTTCAGATTACACGGCACCGAGGCACCCTGCTGTTGACACTGCAACGTCAGTCATTTTGCAGTCCCTGTTATTCATTTATTACTGTTCTGTTATCCCGCTGTGCTTGTTGATATCATCAAGGGGTGTGTCAGATGAGCTGAATGAAATCCTAATGAGGATGTCTTTCCAGGATGTGAGAGAGGCACCACCAGGTCAGGTATAAATGTAGCTCGCTCAAATATCTTGTGACACACACGTCCAGCTGTTCTAATACTGCTGGACAACAGAGGTTTCAATAATTAAGGTTGA
The DNA here is from genome assembly GCA_900302615.1 of Holocentrus rufus. Lineage (NCBI taxonomy): Eukaryota > Metazoa > Chordata > Actinopteri > Holocentriformes > Holocentridae > Holocentrus > Holocentrus rufus. The sequence goes on along the minus strand of OMLF01003048.1, from coordinate 39,788 downwards.
AATGTATGTATAATGTAAGTGCACATCTGTTTTAATATTACAGACTCAGATGCAACTCAGATCTGGGTCAAATAACTGCTTTAACTGCTGTTGTTTTAAATGTGCTATATAAATAAAGGTGACTTTAACCTATGGACAGAATTTATCATATTACCATAAATCAAGTGGCATCAGATGGGCTGTCAATACAGAAGAAGCATGCTATATAGACAGTCAAATTGCTTAAAAATTCAGCCACTCAGGGTATTAACCTTAATCGATGTGAAAAGCAGTTATAGGGGCGGCAAGATGGTGTAGTTATTAGTTTTTCAATCGAAGTCCCTGGGTTCAGTGAAGTATCACATCTCAGCCTCATTTCATATAATAACCCAGTGCTGAGCTGGTTAACGCCACAAGCAGGTTAAAATAGTGGCAAGGAGTTACTGCATTTGCAAAGTGCTCTCTCTCTCTCTCCCTCTCAGCCCAGTTGTCGCACAGATTAGCCACACTGGTTAAGCAAGTTTGTAGTAGTGTGTTTCTTTAGGCGTGATGCAGAGAAATGAAAAGTGCATTGAGCAGTTTTAATGTCTGCAACTGTCCAAAATATATTCCAACAGTATTTTCCCCTTATGTGGCCAAACACTATGAAACCATAGGTGTTGTATTCTACCTCAGAAAGCTTGATGAACATGCACTCTTTCCAATTAATAATCATTCAAACAAAAATATTCATCTGCCTTAAGTAATATACAAATTTAAAGCTCTGTATGCACAGATCAATCGTTTAAACCATCTCTAAAATAAAGGTATATGCCTGTTATGCTGAAGCGTTTTGTCTAGGAAACACAGCAGAGGGTATAGTACAGACTCTTGCTTGCTGTAATGTTGACCTTTTCCTCTGAAAACAAAAGCACTTTCCAATATAAGCAAAAACATGCACGCATGCTTCTGCCTAAGACTTAATGAAGACAAATTATGCATGGATTCAGTTACAGGAGACACAAAGCATTATTCAAAATCAATACAGCCTCTGGGTTTTTGCATGAGGGGTGGCAACAAAAAGCTCCAGCCCCCCCCCAGCCTGATCAAAGACAGTCAGTCTCTCCCAATCATGTAGCAGGGCTGCAGCGTTCAGCGTTCTGGCTTTTCAGAAGCTTGTTTCCACATTCTGTGCCTCGTGGATCAACACAGTCAGGCTGGAGTTTGGCTGGAGAAGAAAGAGCTCTTAAAAGCCTCGGGCATTCTTTGACATTGGGGGTAATGTTTCATCCCAAACATATAAAAGCCAAGGCAGCATGCACTATGTAAAGCCACCCCGAACCATTGACCTGAGGTATGTAGAGCACAGGGATGTTTCAGGGAACTTGTGGCTGGCTGCAAGGCGATTAGAAAAAATCTGATTTATTTCAGTGTTACGGCATGCTTCTTAAAATGGTTGCCTTTGGGTTTGAATAGTGGCTGCATGCCATCGTGTTATTTGCTGCAAATACAAGACATTTGGCACATGCTTTACATATGACTTTAAGTAACCTGAAGGGGTGTTAGGTAATGTTTCTGGAAATAGGAAATCCATAGCAATGTCATGCTTTTCTGACTAAGGATGCAGGTGCATACCGTCTGTAGTCTGTACAAAGTATAAAAATGGATATTTCACACCATGTAGGATCTATAGAGTATGGGATAACTTCCGTCAAAAATAACTAAAACGTAACCATCAGAAAAAACAGCACAATACATCTTCAGTGCCTACACTACCACACACAGCTTATACCAACCCCAAACCTCTACTAAAAGCTGGTACCTCTGCAATAAAAATCTAGTCTGTTAGCATAAGAAAATTAGAATTACGGGCATAAGCACAATCATCTAAGGCAGTAAAAGAATTAGCAGTCAGCACTAACTGATCACTTGCTAACACGCATGTTCTTCTCAGACATGTAAAGAATTACAATAGCTAACTTATCTCCCTTGGGGACTGAGAAGGCGACAGCAGATGAGATCGGTAAAGATTAATTTTACCAGTGCCGAGACTCCAAGCCACCTTCCCTCATCAAACATTAACCTGCAACTGCCTAGGGATCAATGGTAGCCCAGATAGCAAGTCACCAGTGGCCATTAAGTGGGCCACTGTCTGCAGTGGCACCATCCCACAGCCCCTTCAAAAGGAATATCCATCCCCCTAATGATATGAACAATTTTGAATAGTAGCTGTACGTATTGATTCCAGGTCATGGTCCCAGGCAAACCCTTCATCCATCCTCCTACCATCCTCCGTTTTGCAAAATAGGGGATGGAAGGACAGCGCCATCATGGTCACAGTGGAGAAGAGCAGCATCAGAGGCTGGTAAAATAACATCAGAGTGGAAAAACAGTGCTAGGTCAGTGAATTGCAGGCATGCATGGCTCCACTGTCATAGCCAGTGCTGGTCTACTAATTGTTTGCATCTATAATAAAGATATTCACTGTACTGTGATGCACTGTCATGCCAGTGGCAAAAACCCACCAGTGGCTGAGACAGTGGGTCCTACGTTTACTAGGGCTGGGATGTTCATCTCCCGATTCGACACTGTATAGTCTTATTTCCAAAAACAATGCACATCACCTCAGTCAAACTTGTTGAGTTTTATTTCAGCAGCATAATTGTTATAGTGCATATAAAAGTGGTCAATAAAATATACTTTTTGAAGTAAACTGCTCCATTAACCTGTCTCTGCTCACGATACTTGGGTGGCAATTCAATTCAAAAATCTTAAAAAAAGTATAGTGATACTTAAGAGAATTGATTTTTTCGCCACCCCTAATGTTTACTACTTAAAAACTGACAGTAGGTGAACTGTGGTTTGTGCACAAGTTGGCCTATTGATGGGAAACAATTGCACTGTGTACCAAAAGAACTGTCTTTTCTGGCAAAGTAATATTAGAGTGAAGCAAATATTATAAAGCCTAGTACTCTTGCTACTCATGAAAAAATGAAACCCAGTCATGCTAAATCTTACCTTGTTAACCTAGTTCAAATTAGACATACCAGCCTATATTTAAGTAAGCTGGCCTACTGACCTTCCAATTCCTGAATAAGAAAAGAGGTCACTGCTACTTGCATTTTGACCAGAGTCCATTTGTTGCTAATGAGCCAGGTACCTAATTGGCACTTTGAATAACTGTGGTTCACCACCTCCAACAATTGAGCTTTAACTCAACCAATGAGATCATTTCTGCAGCTCTGCCTCCAACAAATATTTGTATAACTATAACTGTATTCTATAAATATGTGCAGTACCTGTTCTGGCACTTGGCAATGGCATCTGTAATGTGTGTTTAGAGATTGCAGGAAATTGCGATTTGGTATGCTTTAAACATTTTCTTATCAGAGTCAAGGTATATGCGAATTTATATGCAAAACAGGCAAATAGAGGATGTTTCAGCATCATATGGTTGATTGTTGCTGATGTAGTAGTGGGGACATGGAGCTTGTTCACATGCATATAATTTCACAATGATTGTGATTTATGACAAGAAATGAGGACTGCTTCTGTGAGCAGCGTTTCATAAATGTCAGTAACTATTAGCATGTGTTGCCATCATTATGCATACACAGATTTGTGGAATCCAAGCGGCGGTACACAGCTGGACCCTGGGCATTTGTAGGAAAACCCAGAGAAACAAAAGGGAAAATAGAGCAGATGAGAGGATCGAGGAAGCTGAGGTGACTGATAAGAGCCTTTGAACAATCTGACAGAAAGAGGGAGAAAGAATGAAAAAAAGAAAAGGAAGAAAGAGAGAGAGAGAGAGAGAGAGAGAGAGAGAGAGAGACTACACATGAAGTGGACACATCTCTCTCTGCAGTGTGTCGGTGTGTAGGAGGAGCATAAACATAGCTAACGTAGAAAAAATAACCCATCCTGATGGATGGTCATTCAACTGACTGTAGGCCAAGGCTATAGCCTCTCTGGCAGTCAGGATGGTTAGCCACATGTTAGATGCTATCACCTCTCCCCCACAGAGGTCTATCTGGACGCACAGAGGCTTGAGAGAGAGAGATACTGAAAGATTGTTATATTGATCCATTTGCCTTCAGTCAGGTTGTTTTCAGTCTTAAGGGACCATTGCTTAACTCAAAGAAAAGGATGCATTACAAGGTCAAGAGACATTGGCACGCTTTATAAATTCTAACAGCAGCTGTAGTTTAAAAAAAAAATAACCCTGCACAAGTCTAGAAATAAACATTGTATGTCAGCCCAAATACTACAATCCAAGCCTGGATGAGCTCATGAATAGGTCACTCAGTTTTAAGATTTGCCTGTTCAGCTCCTGACAGTTTGAACTGAACTTTATGATTCATGAGTCTGGCATGGCTCTTTTTGGGACCTTCTTAATTCATTGCAGCATGGACAAACAATATTTCAGCCTAGATCAATCCTGACTAATTGCAGTAGGAAAGATATGCTTTACCCTGGGCACACAGGCTAAGGGCATCCAACCCACAAACTGACACATCCAATCACAGCGCTTGTTGTCTGTAAGCTCAAACTGCCTTTTGAGAAACAACTCTGCTGCTCACAGAAACTCCAAGGCCATCTTAAATAGCAAATATAAAATATAAGGAAAATGTGTGATTCATAGGGCTGGATCCAGGCTATTACAATGCAAGATTATGTAGCTGCTCCTGTTAATTTAAATGTCATTTATGCACATAAAAATGGCAAAGGAAATCGAGATCTACACATAAAACAGTTGAAATTTCCTGGTCATGTGGCAGTTGAAGTCGACCTCAGAACTGAATTAAATACGATAAAAGATAAATAAATACGTTTTTTCATTATAAACTCTACGGAGCAGTGGTTTCCAGGGACCCCCAGGAGTCCTTGAGGGGCTTCCATGGGGTCTCAACACAATGAGGAATATATTAATTTCACTATAATTTAATTCAACAGAAACTGTCATAATACAAAAGTGTATTACTGATTATTTTGACATTTTCTTTTAAAGCATTACGCCAAATTGCTGAGAACCTTTAGACTTAACTGACCATAATGGTGGAATAAACACTAATTTATCAGTGAGCCGGGCGATGATGAGAACCACCTACTCAGCCATCAAATTACATGCTTATTCCACATTGTTTGTCATTTGAGTCTATAAGGTCCTCACTTCCATTGACCCTTGCCAACTTTGCATAGTGTCCCTTTAATCTCACCACTTTGAATATATTTCTCCGTGTTTAAGTGTGCCATCTAAGCAATTTAATACTTAACACAAACCGAAATATGACACATCAGGGTCCCTGTAGGGCAAAGTCATTTCAAATGGGGTTCCATGGCTTAATGAAAATGAACTTGTGGGTTTTCTCTACAAAATAGCAGGAATAAAATAACAGCATTCACTGAGACAGGTTAAAGGTCTTTTTGGGGTTTTTATGTTTGTGTTTGTAGGGATAGCAGAATGTTTTCCTCTATGATATGAGCCCAACAGTATTTCACAAGAAACCCCTCTTGGAATCAAAAATAACGGTAATTATCTTTTCAGACGGGAAGTGATTGACGCACTTAAGTAATTCATTTTCAGTGCGAGGTGAGCAGGCATGTAGGGAGGTGCGGGCAATCTGACAGGCGGAGCGACAAGGCGCAATCCTGTGAAACTGTCGCAGTTGTGCTCATCTCACGCACGCGCACACCCGCTGCCAGAGTTGAATTGTCTTGAACTTTTTTCGCACGGTGTCACCGCAGAAATCAATGGACGAGAGACTGATCCTTGCATTCCCTGAGATATATAACTTTTTTCTAAACAGTAAGTGGGACATAAACAGGAGGACTTTAGCACAGCAGAGCATCAGTGCAAAACTGGGTATATCAGGTACATATAGTTTTAACTTAGGCTATAAAGTTACGGCTATGCTAATTCAGCTAACTTTAGCTATACACAGTAAGAGAAAATACTGCTGTCCCGGCAGGGATACAGTCGTGAACAGAAGCCGTTTCCATGGTTACCATGCGTAGAGCACCTGGCATTGCTCTGCTTGTCTATTCGCATGAGGAGCGTAGTGACACCCTGCGGATCCAAGCGGGTACGCGGGCGCAGTGTCGCTTGCCGTCTGGAAAGATCATAATGTCACCTGAATAAAACATGAATGCAAGCAACATGAAACAATGAAATGACACTGTGCATTCATAAATGCTGCAGAGGGTCTGATTAGCCCGTGAATACCACGTTGGAACCTCTCCACAGTTAAAAGAAATGCAGCAAAAAGCAGGAGAATGTCAGGACTAAATCATTTAGCATGTTGAAGCCTATTAATAAGACATTTTAGCTGATAAGATTGCAGCAGAGTGGACAGCTTAACAACATCTAATTAACAACTGGCTGGAGGAGATGACATCCAGACCTTTAGAATATGAAAAAATTACATTGGGGAGTAGTACTTTGCAGTTTGACAGATCAGAGGAAAGAGCTCAGAGGTAGCAAAGTTTTAATAGGATTTCAATGTATGCTGCTCACTGTACGCTTGACTTATTTTGCATAACTTATTAAATACCCATGTGGAATATTAACATGCTTTGATCATTTTTCAACTTTGTCCAAGGGACGAAGCTGTTATTGCTGCTCTGATATTTCGAGCTCTGCATATCCATCCTGAACCAAACTGGCACAAAAAAAAAAAAAAAAGATGATGAGGACTTAAAGTAGCAACTAAAAAAAAATTACAAAAAAACAAAAACATCACTCTCATGGACATCTTCATCACCTCGGAATTTCATAAACCTCTCTAGCCATCCCTTCGCTGTTGCTCCCCATCCATTTTCATCAGCATCCTCCCACTGCATCCCAAAGAATGCTGAATCACTCTAACCATTCATTCTGGCACTCAGTGGACTCAAGCCTCTTAGGGAAAAAAAATCTCTCTTTAAGAGGCTGGGCACTTCTACAAAACCATTAGCCAGTTTTGTTTTTTTACAGCTTAGCGTCCCAGTTTATATCTGTGTCCTGTGAATTCCCCTCGGCCACCGCCACCCGTTCCTTCTGATCCTCCTTCCCACCACCCTGTGCACTTTTCCTGGTCATCCATCATGGCTCCCTACCATCTTCCTCCTGCCCAAACCTGCTCTTGCCCTCTACTGTACCTGTGCCACTATCATAATGAAATCTAAATTACAGGCTGTGTACTGGGCACTCATCCATCGAAGCTAGGGGCCGCCTCGCCATTGGCTCGCCACCGCCCCGTTCTGAGAACTCTCTACAGCAGGAAGAGAGCGATTTGGCTGCTTGACATTTAATAAATACATCGGCGGCTCTGGAGAATGGGGGGGATCGGCCTCGGGTGTCTTTGAGGTGAGCCACATCACTCATTCATGCCTGGGAAGCCAATGGCTGCTGATACTGTGGGGAGGAGAGCAGTTTCAGTGTTGTGTGCATGTCTGTGTGCGTGTGCATTGTGAAGGAGGTGTCTATAAATAAAGAGAAATAATACAGAAAGTGTGATCCCTCCTGACCCCTGTGTTTACAGTCGGTATATATTTCCCAGTAAGTAAAGCACACCACAGAGAGCTGGATGTGCATCAACTCCCGGCTGACTGGGGTTTCTTCCTGTTTTGATCTGACGGTTAACCAGTGCATACATATGTGTGTGTGTCTATTGAGGGCTGGCATGTAGAACACACTCTCGCTCACTGGCCTCGATGCAGGTTCTCAGCTCTTAGGCAACCATTACTATGTGAAGAGCTGCTTGTGTTTCTGAATGCACAATTTGGCCATCTCAACTGAATTTAAAAGGATGCTCTTAATTCACTAGCTGGTGGTTCCATCAATGGAATCATCACTGCTGCGTGGCCCAGCTTTGTTCAAACCCATGAGTTTTAAATTCAAGTGGAGACCCCAAGGTTTCCAAAGATTCCAAATATGTCCTGCTGAATTACAGGGAAACGTGTATAAAATGATGCACAAGACATCTAGATATTTTCTATTTGATGTAACTGTGCAGCAATTAAAACATTCACTCAATATAAATGTGATGTAGTTTCGGTGAAGCATTGCAACCAGCAGATACAGAATATGTATGTGATGTTGTGGAACTCTGTATAGGGGATTAAAGAGGCTGCGTTTTTAAAGACTATAAAGGTGATCTGTGGATCTTTCTTTTTCATAGTAGCAGGTTGTTAGCCAGCTAACCTATGAGGTCAGCTGACCACTGCTGTACATACATCTGATTTACATACTAGCCAACAATATCTGGTAGAATATGAAGGCTAGTAGTTGGAGGTTACATTAGCATCTGCTACTATGCTAAATTAGCCTTCTTGCTAATTAGCAAGTACCCAAAAAGAAAGAAAAAAAACTGGCATTTGCTTCGATTAAAACAGACAAAATCTATAATTTGTGTTCTGGTGCACATTCTTGATGCTGTGGGTAAGTAAGATAAAATGTTCAGAGTGAAATACTCTTATTTTATCTATTTTTTTATTTTCCCTTTGTGCATTCACACGTTGGGAGCTTATTTCCAGTACTACTTCATTTCAACTCAAGAATTTTGAAAAACAAAATCTCTGCAGAGGTATTTATCATCTCTGATCTTCACTACTGGACACGTAGCTGATGCAGATTATACTTTTAATTGATTTCACTCTTCTCAAGGTCATTTTTTTTCAAAGTTTTCGAATAGAGACGTGGATCAGCGGGGTGACGGCCAAAGACAAGACACAGTTCACTACATTTTCAAACAAACCTACATCATCAGACTTTTTCCTTTTCCTTTTATCATTACTGGAAAGATCTTTTTCACAGCATCCATTTTGTGGATATGAAGGTTCTTTTCCATTTAAGCGTAGCAGAGTCTTTACAGTGAGCCAGCATGAACAACAGCAGGACCCTGGCTCTGTTAGACCTAAATGGAACCTTGAATTGAACCTTAATTAATGTTATTAGAAACACCTGTGCTTGCCCTACTATTTCATGTCAAAAGGGCTGCTGTGAAAAAGGTCGACTGAACTACTACACAGTCACACTATGACAATCATTTGGAGGTATCTCTCTTTTTCTGGCGTGGCTTTTACATATTTAACGAGGCTATTATTTTTACATAGCTCATACAACAAAGAACCTCCGTGATGCTGCCAGAAGTGGTTTCTAAGATTTGGGATGCAACTGCAAAGCCTCTATTGAGACAAAATGATTGTAAGACCCTATGTTTCACTATGTTATTGCTACATTTATGTGTAGCTGCATTCTGTTCCTGTGTTTGTCACTCCATCCACCTAAAATAATTGTGTGCAATTTTAAAACTTGGCTATCTTTTCAGCCCATAGGACTGCATTGCAAAACAGCTGTGAGAGTGTATGTTCCTAGTTTGTCTACCACATAACTTTAAAAACAATTACAGGCTCTTACAGCAGCAACTTTTGTACTATTGCAAGACAGACTCAAGGACCTCCACGGCTAACACTATACCATGATTAACTCTGTTGTGTTCACACATGTGTGTGCGTGTATGTGTGTGTGTGTGGAGGCAGAGGACACAGTGTCACAATATAACTATCAGCCTTGAGATTAAAGGAGGATTAATAGGGGATGCAGTAACGCTGAGACTTTCATAATGTAAACAGCAAGTCAACTCGACCACACAATACACTGCTTAACCTTCATCAAGCAAAGGTTAGAGACAGGGCTGTAGCACATAATCTTATAATAGCCAGTATTTTTTCTTCTTTTTTATTTTTTATTTTTTTTGCACAGACCAATGTGTTAACGGTATTTTTATAATAGCTAATCTCCAGTAGGAAACATGCCTTAGCTCCATCGCCTCAAGGAGTTGCCCACAAACGTTAAACTCCAAAAACAAATCATTACAGTTCATAAATATTAGTAGCATAGCAGCCCCGCTTTAATGATCCCACAGTGGGCACTTCCTTTACCATTAAAAGACTATTACTGACACAATGCATACAATGAAGTCAAATCAACACTGTGCTATGTGTCTGTAGTACATTAAGCACAATAAACTTGCTAAACTGTAACAGAAAAACTCGCATTCCACTGTTTAATGGCTCTGATGCAGTATGTTATATTTGTTTAACTGTGAGCATGTGCTGTGTTTTATGCCTCGCTGCAAACCACGTTTCCCATTCGGGACAATAAATTCTTGAAAGTGAACTCATCTCAGCCACTCACAGAGACAGAGGAGGATGGGTCAAGCACAACTCCATTGTGTTCATTCCCACACACTGAACTGCCAACATCGTCTATGGATATTCTCTATACTGTAAACACATTGTTGAACCAACCCTTGCATGTATCAGTATGTTGTGAAGTGGTTGTGCAGTATTGTTCGGGATAATATGTACTTTGCAACACCATTCTCTCTGAGATTTAGTGATGCGAGTTAGCTGGATTATCTGTGCAATGTAGGGAATCTATACAGAAGCTTTTTCTCTTTAGTTTTGAGGACACTGGTAACACAATTATCTACTTCTGGCCAGATATCTGCAGGAATAATAGCAAATATACCACCAAAAAGTTACACAGAAATGCAAAGCACCTCAATAAAAGCTGTTTTCTAATAGTGTTTTAGAGTGGATTTAATCTTTAAGTATGACTAAATGTGTCTCTGACCGCCTACAGGGAATTTGGGTGATCACATTTTCAATCTATCTTAGGTTCATTTATATTTGAATTTTGTCATATGTTGTTCTATCCAATGCAACCCTATATCACCCAGGATAAATGTTGATGTGAGGTGTAAATGGGATTTTATTGTAACCATTATCAGAGCTGACCACAAACCAATGATCAAGTTCCTAAAAGCAACATAATCCCAGCACTGATTTTACATTCTACTTTGATACCCCAACACTAATTCTCATCAGTCCAAATAAACAGACTATTCAATGATTAAGCTTTTAGGAGTCACTTTCTCTTTGTCCTCGGGGCAATGAAATGGGAGGTGAAGGGGACTATGGATCGGGCTGTGTCCATCTATCCATCAAACATGATATCTCAGGTAATATCTCAGACATCATTTGTCTGACTTTGATGAAACCTAGAGGGATGATGCATTTTGCTACAGACTGGCATAAGGGGCGCCTACTTGGAGGAACAATTTGTTTCACTTGTTTTCATTTTTGGAGGACTGCAGTTACTGTGAGTTTTGGCTAGAAAGCGAAGATTTCACATTACTTAAAAGTCATTTTTCAATGAAAAAACGAATATTTTTAACTCTCTGAACCCCTTTGAAAACACCTCATCTTAAAATATATATGATTATCTCCACCAGACCCGGACTGATACTCTATGTACTCAGAATGAAGATGAAACGCTGCTTTAATTGACAGAATCTCACACAAACTGTTGCAAACATCACAGCTGTTTAAACAGCAATGGGCGTTCTGCAAATGGGCAGAGTCAAATATGGCTGCTAATTATCTGACTATAACAATAAAATCTGAGCAGCTTTTGATTAAATTGGTCTGAAATGAGTCTTGGATCGTTTGGGGAATATGACTTAAATGGTTGCAACTCCTGGAGTCTGGTGTGTCAGCTTATACACCTTGAGAATTAGAGATCAGGGTTTGCTTTTTTTTTTTTCTTTTAACCAACATCTTTTGAGGCTCCATGGCTGTTTCTTTTTGAAGCCGACGTTGCATAAGAAAACTCGAAGAAAGCGCGATGGTGCAATCAATAGTTTTATTAAGTCTACAGCAATAACCAAGGTGCAGTAACATTCACTATCGTTTGAAGACGTCTCAGAAAGTTTTCCTTTTCAGATGCAAAATCAGAGAGGATTTCTGTGTGAAGCTGTTATTCAGTTCCAGCAGACTCTTGCAGATCAATGTCTCAAACATTACTCGGAACACAAAGAGACCTGTCTGAGAAAAATAATTTGTATATGTTAAAAACATCTTTGTGAAGTGCTCGGCTCAGTACGTTTTTTTTTTATATGGGGACTGATAAAGCTGCCACAAGAAAATATAAAAATTCTCTCCGACGGATGTCAAGGCAATAACCCAGCTCCTCTCATGGCATGTTTTCTAGATTCCTTGACTCGTGTTTGCAGCTTAAAACCCATTCGAGATGACGATAAGAAGGTTACTGAGGACCAGGAACGAGGACAAAACGTCTCAAGGATAGTTATTTGATTAGGCTGATCTCCTCCGATGCGGAATGCAAATCTTGATGAAGGTGCCCTTGCCCTAAAAAGCATGGCAGCCTGCGCTATCTCAGGAGAACGGCGCTCTTGACATTTCAACCAGCAGAGTCTGCCGTGCAAACACAAACAAGGGCACGAGGAAAGTCAGGCACGCACTCTTTCATTCACCCACACGCGGCCACGTGTGTTCCGCACGCAAACACATGTAGCGCGGTGTATTTGTCAGAAGCAGTGTGGATACAAGGTAGGGTTTTGAACAGTTAATGAACCATGCGCTGGTGGATGAGCTTGCCTTCTGCTGGCAAAACACACACCATTTCTCAGACAAAATGCCTAAAGAATGAGCTTCTCCCCTTTGCTCTTGGGGAAGATCAATGATTTGTTTTCCCGCGGACCTTTGTCTGAGGACACGGCGAAGATGGAATTGAATTAATCTTTTTGTAATGCAATTCTCCTCATAAGCCGGGGAGAGTCTCTCTCTGCAGCCGCGCGCTGCCTGCAAATCTCCCCGTTCTCCCTCCCCGCGAAACGGGATATGAGTGAGAATGAGCGCGGGCCGGGCCGGTGTGACGGCGCCTCTTCAGATCTAGGCTGAGCTGCCTATCCATCATGCAGGTGTGCGGCGGGAGCGGCATCAGGGTTCTGCAGCAATGTCAAACCCTGCCTGCACACCTGTAGACGACGAGCGGGCACGCAGCATATACACGCGCTGCATACATACACGGAGACGCACCCTCTCTCCTCTAACACACACACCCCACAGCCCAGAGACAAAGTGCCAACAGCTGCCTGGAGCTAATGGCACCTTAATGAACACAGCCGTCCCCCGTGTGTCAGCTGTATTGTCATAAGTATGGTCAGGCTTTGTTCTCCTGACCTCATTACCGTGTCGCAAACTCTCTTTAAAACAAAGGTGTAGCAGGATGACAGCGCGGCGGCATTTCAGCTTTCCCTTTAACTCCTGCCAGGGCCAACATATGAAAAGCCCAGGCGAAAATAGAAAGTTCAATTACTGAGACTCGTTAATTAGTAAAGGCAGCCGGAGGTAGAACAGTAATACTGCCAGGCTGCTGGTCTGATGGATGAGAGGTGCTGATTAACGCTGGTCCTCCATGTGTGTACTTCTCTGGGTGTGTATGAGTACATGTGGGGGAGAGAGAGAGAGAGAGAGAGAGAGAGAGAGAGAGAGACAAAAAGGAAGGAAGGTTTAACAAATCACTCGTGATTAAAGCTGGCTGCATGTTTTCAATCGCCGCCTTTTTGCCATCAAACCGCGGCACCAGCGCCAATCTGCCCTCGTATCCCGGGGCGATATCACATCAAACATATCGCGCATCTAGACACAATCTAGTCCCCACGCTGGGTCATGCTTACTGCCCTTCAAGAGGCGATTAGCCGACGGCCGAGGGCATTATGTGATATATCAGCGCTCGTTTGATGCTTCAAATGTTAACCGCGGCAAAAAGGTTGCGCGTCTGGATACATCTGCCAGTCAAATGGGTTCATCGCGAGAATTATAATGTCATGCGGAGGGGAAATGGCATGTCTGAATAAGCCAGTTCCCGGGTCCTCTCAGTCACTGTCACATCTTCAATAGGCGGTGGCCAGCCGTCGGAATGACAGTGTTAAATGATAGATTATGGTATCAGTCTTCTTCATTGCATTTTGATGGCAGACATATCAACAGAAAGGCATAGTTATTGGCAGAATACTGACAGATTGGCTGCATGTTGCATACATTAGTATTGACGCACACAGTCAATACTGCTGTAGCGGTGTGTTTAGCATTTAGTCAGTAATGCAGATGTGTGTTTCAGTCGAGTACAAAACAAAAATCGTATGAATACAAATCAGACTCTGACTGGACAATTACAGAGAATAAAACAGACAGGTGGTGAAGCGGCCGGCACAAAGGGCCAGACTCAGGAAGCTCCGACGACGGAGCCCAGAGGTTGGACCGGCTGTCCCCCAGGGAGCAAAGGTGAAGAGTGACACCGAGCGTGGCGCCTGTGACATCAATTAAAAATGATCTATGACCTTAACCATGACATGTTCCTCCTCCCGTGACACTAGTCTCCAAAGTGCCGCTGGATTTCTCTCCCTGGTCCACGGGAATCAGACCGGCAGCTTCCCGACTGAAGGTGATGAAAAGCTGGCAGTCAGACTGGAGAGTCGGGAAATAGACACACACAGCACCTTGCACACTTAACTGCACATTATTTTTATTTTCTATCATTTTTAATTTTTTACTATTTACTTTACTGCACCATTTTAATGCCCTTATTGTTAGTTTTATTGTTACTACTGCTGCAATGTCAAGGAGTCAAAACCAAAGAATATTACTGTCTTATACTTTTATAATTGAGAAGTAACAAAGAAATCTTGAATCTGAAACAACTATCCCGAGGGTCAATGTATTTGCCCATGATCAAGAATTTGACTTTACTTTGAGTATATCACTAATTTTCAACAATAATAAGTTTGTAATTTCCTTTTTTTTTTTGGTTCAACTCTACCATCAGAACAGTGTCCTCGTCTTCCTGGATATTTTCTGACACAGATGTGGAAGTTGTCCACCCTGCTTTAGTTTCTCCTAATAAGCCCCTGCTCTACTTTACTTGTTTGTGCCAACTGCAAAATTGCACTGCTGTATCTGTGAAAATGGACAACATCCAAAACGGGAACTGGTGGCATCACACTGCGAATACTGTCTCTTTTTAATCTCCGGCCAGGGACAATTAGCTCAAATTGAAATTACCTTATCAGACCCAGTACTCCCCTGGCTGTAGTCATTAAACTGCCTTAAACCCTCACATCAATTAAAATGAAGAATATAGCATTCGAATTGGGGAGTGGAGCACCTCTGTTCTTTCGGGCTCCATCCGCCAGTCTTGCAGGGGAAGAGTCCTCAAAGGAGACATGAAAGAAAATTGCTTTCTTAACTTTCTCCGCATTACCAAAACAATGACAACAACTATGCAGGCAATAACCCCAAAATATTCATATATATTCATACAGGGGGGCCAAAGAGAAGAAATATTTCTCTACGTCTGTGTTTTGGCTGATGGAATGGCTTCCAGGGCCAGGTGAAATATTACGGCTGTCAGTATTTCTGACAGAGCCTTTATTCTGGTCGCTGCTGTTTGATGGAGGACTCCAGCGAGTTTGACACCCCGCTAAATGTCTCCGCCTCGCTGCCACTCTGGAAGCGGTGATAATGGCACACCGGTGTTTGGCAACAGAAGCCTCGGCATCACCCTGGTGCAGAGACATTATATTTTTAAGCCAAGGGGTGCCGGGACAGTGCCATTATTAGCCCTGCGGGACCAGTGTTAGTGTGAGGTGGTTATTTTGGTCGCCGCATCCTGTCAGTGGGCGAATTGTACATGGTGGTAACATTTTATTCAGTATAACTATCTTATGGTACACTGGTACACCGGCTCATTGCACTGCCGGCCAACTCATCATGCCCAGTCTACAGCTGCAATCATACTGTACGTCACGCTGCCTGAGTGCACATCGTGATGGAATGCCACTATGTCCAGTATATTTGCAGTGATTTGTATTGTCTCCTTCCACTGCAACCGAGGTCATGCTATTCCTGTGTCAGTACGGGCTGTATTACTTAGCAACTCGATGATAGGTCGATATGTCTTTACATATCCAAGACAATTCCCTGGACATATGTTGTGCTTGGCCATTAAAGCGATTCTGATCTTTAGGTGGACGCTTATTGCTTCACAGTCTCTGCTGCAGCCCGGCCTGACAGCATAACAACAATGCTAAAAGACATTTAGGCAAACCACTTTTCCGGGACGTGGATTGATGGCGAGTGGTTTGCAGCCGGGACAGTCGATCATTGTAGGGGCATTTACCACTTGAGATCTCACCATTAGGGCAAAGGACACAGTTAATATTGTGCCAAGGAGACACTATTTATCATTCTGTAATTTCAATGTGACCAAAGGGAGAAGCATAAGCGATCGGAGACATTTGGTAATGGATAGGACTCGACGGTAATAAGTGAATTGTTCATTTATCTGTCGGGAGCTTGTGGAATTGATGCATTGCTTTTGGGGGACACGGGCTAAAATACCATTTTCCTTCAAGTTTTAGTTTCTCAGGTGGCATGTAAGCAGAAAATAAAGTAGACAGTAGACAGTATGGAAATCCGACTTAAAAGGGACGTGACTGAATCCTGTGGGGATACCTGACTGTTAAAGCATTACTCGTTCTCAGCCTGTTTGCTTATCATTTCCCATCAGTCCCATTCGGACCAAAATATCATCAGCTGCGTCACTATAGAGCTATTTAGTCTTGCTTGTCCCGGTGCTGCTGTCCAGTATAGTCCTATGGAACGAAAAAACACACCAAACATTAACTCCCAAAGCAACCAAAGCATATTTTCACTGACCGAACTTGTTACAACGGCAGTGATCGATATGTTGAAAAAAGCATTAAACTCTTCTGGGGGTTTTGCTTTGGCACGTCCAGTGGTTCTATAGGGCTGAATGGAGCATAAACAGCTCTGTAGTGAAGCAGAGTCTGCTCCAAACTGATCAGCATGATAAAAAGATGTGGAAACAGTGTGCAGAATGAAAACGGTGGTACTTATGCTTCAGGTAAACATATGACCAGAATAGAGCCCCTGCAGAAACACCAACCACACATTAAAGCACAGCATGTGAGTCATGGACACTTTTCACATTATCAAAGTTTAATGCTGCACTGCTTAATCAGCCGTGAGTATGCACTTGAACCCACTCTAAAGAGCTGCATTTACCACATGTCCTATATACTAGGCTAGTCCATGAACACACACATTTCCACGTGAGCTTTTTTTTTTTTTTTTTTTTTTTGCACAGAGAAAGAGCTTCAGCACACTGCGACAAAAATGGGTTGGACGTTCCATTCTTCAGGATGGCACCCATTCCTGTCCTATCAGTGAGATGGCTTTCATTGTTAATGCATAAGGCTGAGGGGACAATGGCTTCTTTGCACTGCACGGTGAGCTCCTTTGTTAAAAATGGATCCTTTAATTACAACCTCTGTCTGGCTAAGCCAGTTTATAAAGAGTGCAGGAATTTTAAGGACATTTTCCTATCACAAGGCCAAACCGTGATGTAGTGTATTACTTTCAGTGCCACAAATCAGTGGGCTCAGATCTGTGCATGGGAAAATATTTAGCACTCCATGCAAGAGACACAATGAAACATGTATACCTCCCTCTCAATATTTTAAATAGCAAAAAGTGAGGTGGCAGCAGTTTACACCTAAAGAGAGAGCATGTGCAGCAGTGTGTGTGTGTGTTTATCATATGCAGAGGCAAAAGCCGAATTCTTTCTCGCGTGCATATACATGTGCTTATATCCAGCATTTGTGTGTGTGAGTGAGTGTTTTGGAGGACTGGGGGTCTTTTACTTTTGCGCAAGAATGCCTCTGCATTTGTATTATTAATGTCCATGTGCAGCAAGGTTAATGTGAGCTGGATGTATTTTATGGAACACAAGATGCCAGGACTCAACATCGTCAAATAGCAAATCCTGGAGTTTCTCTTAGTTCCCAAGCACTTCAACTTTTCACTTATTTTATTTCAGTGAGCTGCAAAGAAAGATATTCTATCAGGTCAAAAAAAAAAAAAAGTTTCACTGCTTTCCCAGCTGTTGTGGTATATGATGTAGAAAGGGAAGTTATGGGAGAAGCAGGTATGTACATTTGGCTGTGGGTACTGCTACAGAAATTACAATTACCAGAATTGATAATAAAATAAATGGAGAGTGTGCTGCAATTCCTCTTTGTGGGAGTGCTAATGTAGTTATGACATTTCATGTTAGTGTTTTAATTACATGCAGTGGTGAATTGGGACAGGGGCTGACCGAAATTGAAAGGGTTAATTCTCTGGGAAGCATGAGTACACTCAGCGAATGGCGTGGCAATCACTACATTTAAAGATTATGTTGAAGTGAGTCAAATGTGTGGCCTGAGGGCGGCACGAGAGAAAAGGTCATGAGATGAGGTCACTAAAGTTGGATCTGGGTAGGATGAACGTGTCTAATACATTTCATGGCAATCTCTCCATTTTTTAAAAAAGCAATTTGACATCGGGCCTAATGGTGGTGGTAGTGGAAAGGTTATGGTGACACCAAAGCTGACACAATGCATGCTCAAATTTGACATTTTATCTGAAAGGTGGCACTACAAAAGATATTGTACCACCCAAATCAAGAGCAATCTTCCTTTGGAGAGTATGAGTGCACCAAATATCATGTTAATCCACTGATTAGATTTCATGATTTCTTGTTTAAAAGTTGTTAGTTTGGCCAGAGGGGTCACCAGAAGAAAGGCCATGGGGTCTTCCGATATAAACAGGGTGTATGCTCTTGGTGTCATAAATGTGCAAATGTCATGAACATTTTCCCAATTTATTTTGAAATATCAGATTCAACATTTTGGTCAAAGAGTCACAGATATTGACCTAGTTCATATTCTTGGGGCGCTATGGTGGCCCACTGCCTAGAGCGTGTGTGTGGTTTGATTCTAACACACACCCTTGCTGCATGTCTTCCCCGATTTCAACCGGCTTTCTTGTATATCTCCACTGTCGCTGTCGAATAAGGCAGGCCTGCCACAAAAACAAAACAAAAAACAAAACAAAACAAAAAAAATATATGAAATGAAGGGTTCATATTTTCAGGAGAGCAAAAATGTGCTCACCAAATTTCATGGGCTATATTATGCTCAGTAGATGTTGAACTACAAGCCAAAATTTTGCCTGATGGTGGCGGTAGAGGACAAGGGCATGAATTTACCTAAACTGACAGAGTTTATCCTCTGGAGAGCATGAATCTGCTCACCAAATTTCATGGCAGTCTGCCCAATAGATTTCAAGATATGTTGAGTAAAGTGAACAAACAGAAAAAGAGATGGATGGACCAACACACAGACAGAGTACCAATCGAAAAGTCCATCCTTAAGTCCCGCCGGGCCAGCAGGGCAAATATAAATTAAAATAATAATAGCAATTGCAACACAATTAACACATTGTACTCGCCTAACTAACCTCTCTTCACCTTCTGTTCACCTTTTTTCTGTATTTTCTACTGCCTTTGAATGAATAATGTCTCCTCTTGGCCAAACCAGGAGATCAATATCAATTTCAGCTCCATTTGGCCACAATATACTCGCATGTTCAAATGCCATGACCTCCACCAGGGCGCAGACAGACTGATCTATGACAATCAAATTGTCAAAAAGCATTGCAGTACATACAATGAAGAGAGACCGGTCAATTTCTGACCAGGTCCGACCTTGACCTGGAATTAGAGGAATTACAGGAGGAGAGCTGCAGCCTCAGAAGAGGAGCAAATGTGTCACTTGATGCGAGGCCACTCATAGTTTGTGCAGTATATAAAATAGGGGGCGATACAGTACCTTCGCCGACTGAATGATAAATTGCTTCATCGCCTACTGCAATGGAAAACCATGCATCATACAGTATTGCAGGCTTAGTATCAATAGCTGAACTCATAAAAGTCCGATAATATCATTACATTGTACATTATTTTCACATCATTGGATCATTATGGGTTTTTATCTCTTATTTATCCATGTGAAAATTAACTAATGACATTCTTATTTTAGCAAGTGGTCACAGATGGTCAGTAGGTTAAGCAAATTCATACTACATGAGGAAAAGTGCCCACTACCACTACCGCCACAGTATTTTTTGGGCACTAAGCAGCTCCGCAGAGTCAGTTGGGGATTCTGCATTCTTGCTCAAGGGTACTCTGGCAGTGAGGGCTGGGAATTACTCATTTGCTTTGCCCGCACAGCTTTTCCCAGCTTGGCAACCCTCGGGTTACCAGCACGCATCTGTAATCTACATCTACATCTGCTATGACGAGACATGATGAATGTTGCAAATCTATGAACTCAAAAGGTCATTTATGTACGTTCAGCCGGCATCCAACAAAAGGTTCAATTTGACGAGGAAGAAAATAATGTTCAAGATTCTATCTTTCATGTCCTGTGGTGTTTTACAGTTTTTAATAGATCTGTCATTCAAATCTTCCATCTGCCAGATCTGAAGTCTGAATCCAGGTGTAAAGTTGCACACATTGATGATAGATTGCACACTGTACCAGATAGGGATCATGTGGGGATCTTCCAGGCTGAGGAAGGCTTTACATCAGCAAAGAGGAGTTCATCCCCACATGTTCCATCCATGCAGCATATAGACAAGCACATGCTTACACACACACACACACACACACAAGCCCAAGCATCTACACACTCTCCGTCCTTGTCTGTCAGTGTCAGACATTGCACAAGTCAGAGCACTGTGCCTGACCGATGTGCAGCATTGGCTGACAATCGATTAAAATGTACAGTTTATGTACCGTCAGAAAGGTTGGGGCAACCATTTTGTCATCGTGCCTGCTGTTGTGTATCTTTCCCCTCCGATGAATTCTAATCACCCCCGCACCGGCGTAATCAATAAGCCATTTCATGCTATCCACACTAACATGTAATTCACTCCCCTCGCTGCAAAGAGTGAATTCACCACTGCCAGGCTCCCTGCAAATAAATGGCTACGCTTACAATGCTGGAGAAATAGCAGGATAAACAACAATGCATGAATGCATTGTGTCGTGGAACTCTGGACTTATGTTATGAACAGTTTCAAAATGGGATATCTCATCTGTCAGCAATGAAAGCGTGAGCTAAAAAGTGCAGAACACACACACTAAAACCAAACGATCAAAGCAATGCTGCTTCGTCCTTTCTGAAACACTGATTTAAGTTTTACTGGTAATATTTGTTTGTAAATGAGTTGTTTGCCTTGACTCATGCTTGATTTTTGAAAGGTACCAGGATAGAACATACAGGCTTTATTCATCGAGCAAGGGCTTGGCAGATATGCTGGCCGTCCTACCACTGCACAGCTTATTATTTCAAAGCTTATTGCTGGGCAGAGCACCACAAACACACCCATTTCTCAGATAATAATTCTTGAACGCTGAGAACATCCATTGGAAAGAAGTCAATGAACATTACATAACCATTTGTACATAGAAACTGAGATCCGTGTGGGGGATTCTAAATATGAGAATAATTTCTTTGCAATCAATTGAAGTTAAGACTGTAGGGGCAAAGGGAACAAAAGAAGTCTAATTTGTACAATTTGTACATTAGTTGGTACAAAAAAAGAGGGAACGGATTGCAGATACATCCCTGAGCACAGAGGTTTAAAAGTGAGAAGTTCTAGATAACACCCCGGTGGGATCTAGCTCCAATTAACCCAAACCTTGACTCCTGACCTTGACACCTCTTCACTCTGTCCAGTTCTGTTGAAGGTAAATCACAAAGTTTTTCCCCTTGGAAACTTTAGACTGTTTCCTTTTTTTCCCCCATTGGGACAGAAGAGTTCCATGACATGTCATTTTTTATTTTATTAGTGTAGCTTAAACAAATTCCCTACTTTTGTCAAGGGAGCAGCACGGAGCGTAAGACTGATGGATTTGCACATCCTCGCACCGAGAAACAAGGCTTAAAGTCATGCACGGCTAAGGGGAAAGCTGGCTGAGTTTTATAAGATATGGGACTCATTTTTGTGTTTTATGAAAAGTGATCAAGCAAACGAAATTTCAAAGGATGTGTGAATCAGGAAGAGGGAAGGGGAAACTGTGAACATATGTATATGTATATGGACATTCCTAACTAGTGAACTTTACCTTGAACCCTAAAATGTTTTACACCTAGATGAAGTAATGTTCATTCATTTTTCAAATATAACATTCACATCGTTATCTTGATTATTTTTTTTTTCAACTATTGTGATTTTATTACTTATATTTTCTTTACTTTGTTTTGCCTAATTTAATATATTTTATATATTTTCTTATTTTAGTTGATAGGTTATTTGTCAAGGGGAGTGAATGATGAGTGTGTGGGAGGGGTAGGACTTGGAAGATATTTTCTTAATCTATAATGTATGCTGTTTTCATTGCATATCAAAAAAGCAATACATTTCTTTTTTACTTTTTTTTTTTTAATTCATGCACGTCTTACATGTCTGCGGGACTGAATCAAATACTGCTGTGTATGATCCAAACATTATCAGTGAGCTCTGTCAGAGTGCCATTGAGCAAGACCCTACATCTTGACTCTAAAGTGCTCTGGAATAGAGCATCAACTAAACTAAAACCTGGCAGGTTACCTGAATGATCTTGTGCCAATAGCTGCAGCTATTATCTATCAGTGAGAAGACACTCTGTGTATCTGGGATATTTCTGAGCGAGTGATGAAATCTAGGACATATTTGTATTTGTTTCCAGATCAAGACATCAGGACACACAGCTTGGAACCAGTACCTTTGGCTAATCTGTGTCTATTTCTAGCTGGAAATTTGGCACCACTGAGGCAAGGGCCAAAGAATCCAACCAATGAAATAAATAAAGCGCTGTCTGTCACCCGCCAATGACTGACAGACATGATGAGGCACCTGGGATGCTTAAGGCGGTCCATCCTTTAAGGTGAGCAACGGCAAAGCTCACATATGCAACATTCTCAAACAAGTGCGTTCTCAAACATATTGGGTTTGGAGCCACTAATATTAAGCCCATGTCACAGAATCATTCATGCAGGAAATTCCATATAACCTTGAGAAGCTTAGCAGTGCCTATGACTAACAGATACACAGAGAGAGGCAGGGAAGAGCAGACAAATAACAGGCAAAAGCACACAAGCCAAATACATACATTTATGTCCTCTTGTAGTCTCCATCACTCTGTATTTTTATATGTGACTGGACCAAATCAGAACACCTATTTTGTATTTTCAACCGTGTTGACTTTGACACATTTATCTGTTCTTCCTGTATGTCAAGAAGGAATGACTTAACGGGCATGAAGGAGGGCTGGTAGCATTGGTAGCAATCCAGCACTGCCCCACAAATACGTGGATTACTCATGTGTGTGTCTGTGGAGGAGATGCTATGTAACCTTGAGACCCTCTGCAGTGCCTACGGCAAATATCAAATTTGTGGATCTCAGTGGATGAAGGTAACATCATTGAGTGGGAGAGAGAGGTCATAAGGAGGTGAAATGGAATAATATCCCGCATCCGTTCCAACGCGAAGTCAGTTAAGGTTGTTATATCTGCTTCCCGGTAGGACTTCAATCTCGGAAGGTCGGAATCAGCCATTAAAATTGTTTGGCTGTTTTTTTTTTTTTATCAGCAACAATCACCCGGAATTGCGCGGCGAGATGGAGGGGTGATTCTGAGCAAGATTGCAAATGATTTACAAATGATGGTCTGCAGGGACTTGTCAGCAGTCGACTACCTAATCACTGATCACCCAAGCCAGACCGCACTAGCTGAGCTGTCTGCAGGCTGAGTAGAACAGATGATTTGGCTTGCTATAGCTGTGAGCAATGGACCTTGAACATCTACACTCAATCCCAAATGACCATTACCTGATGTGTTTTTTGGGTTGTAGTTTTCTGGAGAGAACTTGACTTTGGATGTGTAAAAAAAAAAATACATAAAACTATGCTTTTTCAACAGTGATTCAAAATGCGACTATAGCCTCAATGCATACATTTAGTCACAATATGAGACATCCACCTGCTGACTGCTGGGATAAAGATTAAAACCATTACTGAACTCAATCTGCAAACGTATTCCTATAGAAAGGACAACTTCAGGTGGATGTAATCATCGTTATTTTTGAAATACTATAGCAGGTATTATAGGAATTGTTTTCCAGGATGGAGGTGCGGCATCTCGACTGTGCCAGTGGCTAAAGCACATAATGAATACGGAAGGTCACACAGAGAAAATACACTCCTACAGAACAAAACAAACATTAACCTTCTATCATCAAGAAGGCAAGAAATTGTGAGAAATAATAATGGGCTCGTCTTGGAAGGGGTGTGTGTTTTGTGATAGGCACAAACTGCATGAGGTAAGGCGGCAAATAGAAAGTTGCGAGAAACACTTTGAACAAAGAGCGCTCAGCAAAACAGTTCACCGGAGGGACAGGGCTTCAGCGGCGTGAAATGACTCAGCAAAGGAAAGGACACAACATCAGCCGTGTTCACGTCAACTCGTTCACGAACGGAGCCGCGTCTCCCGGCTGGATCAAAGCACTTGGCCTCCCATGACCTTTAACACGCTCACCCTCCCAAAATAGCTCCTTCATCCAGCTTCTGTGAGGGTTAAATGAAAGACAGAGCGCCCTTTTCAATTAGAAACATTTCAAAAGGGCTCAGAACGTCATAACGATACAACACAAAACCCTAAAATGCGCACAGATGGAAGTTAAACTGGGAGTAAAATATTTTGTACCAAACGACATAGTGGGTGGCCCGCATGCTGTATGACTTTTTATATAACAGGACTTTTTATGCAACAGGTAAGTACTCAAGTTGGTCGAGGACGTCTTCCAGCTGTGCTGATAATTCCCATAAAGCACAAATAGTTGCAATTTTTTGGCTGCTGTGCAGGCATTTGTGCTAATGAGTTTTTTTTTTGTTTTGGTTTTTTTTTTAGGAGAAAACTTCTCAGTTCTTACATATGCCCTGGTAGCATTGTATAAAAGCTGTAACAAGTGCATTTTTATTGTGATTATTAAGTACTGTAATGCAGTTGAACATAGTGCATTGCCTTTGCATTACATTTATACCCACAGTCACAATAAAAACACCCTTGTGGGTATAAATCATTTAAATAATATAATTTCTCTTAAAGTATGTAAAAGACATTCCTCTAATCTGCTCATTAGAGATTCCAGCACAGTGTTTTCTTTAACTTCCTAGAGGGGGGTCATATTATTATAAGCCACTGCTGACAGAGAAGTGTCCGCAGGTAATGAGCCGACACTCAAATATTCAACTTAATGTCCTTGAAATCAATAACCAATTTAAACTGCCATTAAATATTACTGGCCAAACAAACGATATGATATGCTATGAAGAATAAAGCATTTTGCCTCCGTCCCCGGGCTTTCAACACAGCACCGAGGTCAAGAAGGTAAAAGTGATTGTCACAATTTAAAAGGCCTTTCGGCCTCAAAAAAGGCACTGGTACCTCCTCCAAACCACCACTAAAAGGTCAAGCTCTCACAATTCCTCTGGCTTAGCACTCAATTAGTTGAAAATTGCCTTTTGTCTGCTGGGAGCAGGTGATAATTGCTGTGGGTCACAAGTGATAATTGCCAGCGAACCCCTCCGAGTCACTGCCTATTAAAAGGAGTTATTTAAATCACATCACCTTTGGGGTGCCTCTCTCTTTTATGTTCATCACCTTTAATTGGGGAGCACATTTTAAAAACTTTTCCCATCATCTGATCAACTGAGACAGAGTAAAACTAAGGACTCAAAACTTAGGGAAGCGATAAAGGACAGCATACAACACTGGAAGGACAAAATAGTTTCAAAGAAAATCAACTTATACTGAACATTTACGCAGCTGTTGAAATAACATTCTGGGTTGTGTAGTGGTACACCCATATCATTAAACCGGGCAAAGGGGAGCAATGAACTGCTTTATTTGTCACAAGCCCTCATCTTTATGTTACCCTCTTTAAAGCTGTTTTGCTGTGCTGCGATGGCGAACTGCTCTGAGTGGTATTTAAATTAATTCAAAGGTGAAACTGCATCCTTGTAAAGACAGATGAGAGCATGAGAGCCTGGAACGGCAGAAACATGGGCGACCCATGAAATCATACTGGATGCGCTCTAAGCATGAGTGTACGGCTAAAAATAGTCAAATATAATGAAAGATATGAATGGAAGCCGGTAAATGGAAATAGTGCACTCCTGATTTCAGCATATACAGGAACTCCACCTCACAGTTTTGTTCAAACCTTTAAATTTGGCCAGATTATTAATAGGGAGACAGTGCAGCAGCAGTATGCGCCAGTTAGACCAATGGAGAGAAACGGAGCCTCGGGGGTGTTTGAGCCTGACTTGAACAAGGTGGCCTTAAATTAGCACTCATTTCATCATCAAACGGTGTCCAAAAGGAGTGGGGGAGGAATGACTGTGCAAAAGTAGCGTTGGAGGAGGGCTGGAGGTTGCGTATATGGAAGGTAAAGGAGGAGAAGGAGCAGGAAATGCCCGGAGTTTGAGTTTAGTGCCATCATCAGAGCAATTAATCGGGTGTTTAACAGCCTAGAGAGCCATATTCTTGAGACAACACCCTTGGGAAAGTGCCAAGTAAGCCTTTTCTAATTATCACCACTGTAAAAGTGGTACAGGCTAGCTGATCTGTGGTGGAGGGTTGCAAAGCCTGAACTATCAACCCTCATCCTGTGGAGCTCCTCAATCGGTGTGCCATGACCCAAAAGTGGGCCGAGAGGCTGTTTGGAGGCATAAAAAGATCTTGCCTGAACTTTATAGGCAATTAGTAATACAAGACAGCAGCTAAACTGACTTCAACATCAGTTATGGGACCGCTTAATGCATGTCTTTGGTATGGTTGGACAGCTAAATTCCTTATCTTACATTTCTAGCACTTATAATCAGCCAGACAGACACTGCAGTTCCTGGAGCTCTTGTAAGTGGCCATGTCCCTATTTTCACAGAATCCACCATCCCTTCTTAGATTATTGCAGCTGCTGGAAATGTCAGAGGGAAAAAAAAAATCCTACTTCGGAGGGCATCCAGAGGAAAAAGGGCCATGTAGTTACATTTCAGGGAGGTGTTTTGGGATCCTGAAGTCTACGAAGACAATTTTCATCCTTTTTTTTTTTTAACTTTCACTTCTTTCACGATGTACCAGCTACAGGTCATTTATAGCCAGACTCAAACTGATTAAGCCTAGGCCTGTGTTTTCCGCTCGCACAGATTTTCTGGGGATTTGCCTCCGTCACAAGTCTGCCTCTCTTCCTGCTGCTATTAAATCATTGTGTCACACTTTAGTGGAGATAGGCAAATTTGGGTCCGCACTGCAAAACTAGTTGAGAACTGCTGGCCCGTAGAAGAATAAAATAAAACAAATAAAGTGCAGTGTGGAGCCACAACTATCCAATGTCAGCGATGTAAAAATAAATGAATTCATTAATAAAAAGAATCTTCAATAAACATGATCTACATCTGAATCCTTATCTGAACATAATAAAATTCGAGCTTGTTGTACAGTATTATGCTGCCAAGTTTTCTAATTAAATTCCAGTACATAT